>JAANQP010000143.1:0-45521 GCA_011320165.1 Fusarium protoensiforme
CCCATATTCTGTGTGTGTGCCCCCCCAAACTCCTCCCACCACGGCGTCGAGGCTATCAATGGCTCCCGCGCCATTCCACGAGAAAGACTCTGGGGTTGAAGTGTGGGACAAGAAAGACTTTGACGCCCTGAGGCTGGCTTGTGCGGCCAGAGACGACGCAACGGTACCTTGAAATCCTTGTGCAGCCCCCAGTGTTCCCCAGGAACCAGTGATATTCCTGGCCTCCAAGAGAGAGATCCGGCTCTGGACCCTGTTTTTTTACCCCTGGCCCACGTCCCAATGTCATGTATGTACATACATGTAGCGAAAGGCGCAAGCATCGCAGATGGCAGACGCCTGCCATGGCCAACAGGCGCCCTGTTCGAGCCCCTCTCAGATGCGAGCCATGGATGGCTGGCCTTGCGAAAAATTTGCCCTGTCGCATTTTCTTTTCCTTCTGGTTATTTTCAGAAGTCCGGGCTTCTTCCTTGACTTGTTCCTGTGACTCTTGAGAAACGTCTGAGCTCGGTGGTTCCGGTTTGTCCCCGTTCTGTTACCAAATCGTTTGCTTGAGCCCCAGACGGTTTATACTCGTTTGGGTAAGAGGCCCTGTTTCTTTGTTCGACATGTTCCAACCTGTTTCCCAACCCTGCGCCGCATTGCCATAGGCGGAAGCCTTGTGCCGCCGCCTCTTGGTGCTGCCAGGCGACGAGTCGGTGTCTCTCCAAGCACACCCAAGATGCCCAAAGTACCACGCGGGTCAGAGACATCAGTACAAGAGGATTAGCTAGCTTATACTCCCCTGAGAATAGCTATAAGGATATAATGAAAACTGGAAGATCACAGATAGGAGACTTGAAGAGCCTTGCGTATTTTTCACCGTTTTTAATTGTTTTTTTTAGAGTCTTTCTATTCCATTCTGATCCTAAAAACTCATCAACTTTGACAAGTTCCAGGTACCTTCACCTCCAGCTACGTGGGTACTGCACCAACAAACGCCACCCCAAAAAAAGCATGCTCTTGGAGTCAGAGGAGCCCACACCAGGACGCAGGACGCAGGACGGGCAGCAGAATCTTATCGTCGGTCCTTGATTGGACCCAAGGATGTTCTGCATAATGCCTGTTATCTCACCTTGGGCTGTCATGGCCACGGCTGCCAGCCGTTGGAAGCTCCTGGTTGGGTAAAATCGCTCAGCGGGCGAGCAAATCTGAGTTTTTGGGTGAACCCCCCCAGTCCTCTTCCGTTTCCCCAGACCGTCACCTTGCTCACTCCGGATTGTCAGGTCCCCAAAGCTTTTGCTCTCCGGCCTCGGGGGAAAAACTTCTTCTTCTGGTCCCGTAGCTCCTAGTTTAACCCACGATCCCTTCATCTAGAATATCTTTCGGGTTGTTTGACCTCCTTTTCCCCTTGGCAACTCATCCAGAAAACCCTCCGTTTTCCCGGCGTCAAGTTTTTATTCCCGAGCTGGGCCCGATGGCCTGTAACGAACCGTTCATCTTGCTTTCTCCTGTGGGCACGAGACCAGGGAGGGAAAGAGAGTGACTTTGTTGTTTGCAAGGATTGCAAGTCGCCCTGCACATTTTGACTCTCAATTGGCACATCCTCGAGTGTCTGACAGTCATGAGAAATTAACAGGGGAGTTAAACAACGCGCGTGCATTCATAATGAGCCACGTTTACCTTTTCCCGCCTTGAAAAAATGCAGGCGAATATACATTTCTAAAACATAATGACTTGGTACACGGACGCGTTATACATGCACGTAGCTACGTTTTCGTACCCCAGCGCCTGCGATGTTCCCCATCAAAACCGGGGTACGTACCGAAAGGACCCACGCAGATGCAATTGACACAAATATCTACACATGTTTAGGACGGCAACTCATCATAAGAATCGTGTCTTATTTTAACCACCATTTCCTCTTTGGTCACTTACATACTGTGCGGTCTTTTCTCGCCTTCATCGTCGTCTCGGACACCTGGGAAGATCTGCGGCTCCCCGCAATCGTGTAACTCATCTTGCTAGAGAGAGCCATGGCCAATCAGAGGCCTGTGCGACGGTATGACACGACGAAATGAGTAATGAAAGCCGGCTAGTCTCTGGGCTTACCCCAGGTTTTACTGTTGATATCTTTCCCTATCTTTGCACAGAACAGCAAACTGATCACGATCAGTAAAGGCTTCGTGTCTATTGGATCCTCGGATCACGGATGCGGCCCCTTCTCCCTCTTCCCGTTCTACCGGGCGCGACAATCCGGGGAAAGATTGGGTGATGGAATCACGTCTCCAGAACCCCCCCGCGCGAATGAGGTCGTCTTGGCTTGTTGAGATATCGTGCCGGTTGGAAATCCCAATCCGCCGGCTGCGCATTGGATCCCGGCATCTGGGGTAGATGCCGAGATGCTCGGGATCCCATTCCAGGGTGCTGGGTTTCAGAGCTGCGGGCGTATGGTGAAATCCTGTGGAAGAGGAGTAGCGAGCCTCTTAGACAAGTTGAAGAAATAGAGTAAACAAGTCCGAGACTCAGATCAACACGATACAGTCTGTTTCATATTTCACAACAGGTCTAATCGTGTGGATCTAAGCTGCTGTGCCCTCTTGGTTTCTTCATTGTCTTACACCTCCCTGACTCCCACACCATGTGCCATTCGTGCGCCCGGAGGTCCCTCCGGGTTGCCTCCCGAAAACTCTGCGAAACACGCCGAGACCCGGGCGGGGGTGGACGGGGGTGTGACGGGGCCTCACCGGGGTTGACCTTGCCGAAACCCAAAGCCAAGTGCTTGGTGCGGTTCAACACCACAAGTGGCGACGGGTAACGCTGGTTTAGTTGTCATCATGAGCCGAGTTTTTATGGCAATCAACGGGCGGGTTTATGGGTCAAGTTCTACAGCAGTTGGCGGCGGGTTGTTTCCACGAGATTCTCATTGGTCTTGGCAGCGTACCCCTGGAGGACGGGAAATGCACCAGAAGCTCTGATGACGTCGCCTTCAACTAGCCCTACACACCCATGACGCTCTGAATGGGGACATCCCAGTACCAGCTGGCTACCGCCATGCCGCCGACGCTCATCGAGACGGCCATGAGGAAGTTGACATCATTGTTGTCGAGAAGATCCCATCCACTTTCAACCACACGAGAAGGCCGCTCGTCCCCAAAGCTTGCCTTGCGGTGCTTGTCCCGAGGATCGTAGACATCAGCGTCAGCTTCAGCATCGTCATCGTCTGCAATGGCGGAGCCGCCCAGCTTCGCAGTTGCCTTCTGACCTTCCCCGTGCATGATGGCCGCTTTAATGTCGGCCCTCTTCTTGGAGTGCGCCGCCATCGCCTCGGCAGACTCAGCCACGAGCACCCGGTTGCCGCCCTCCCCCTCGACGATCTTTCCAGACCGGACGTCCTTGACTGATCGCTGAAACATTCCACCCAGGAAGCTGTCGAGCACGCTACCCAACGCGCCCCAAATCACCATGAAGCCCATAAACTTGCGTCGCTCGAGCATCGTCCATGACGATCCACCCCCAGGTTTCTGTGCCGTATCCTCGCTGCACGAAGGCAGGAACATCATGGACGCAGTGACGATGATCATGGACCCCAAAAGTCCCGCGCCAAGGCCCATGAGAGTGACCCCTCCATTTGTTCCGCGGGGCACCTTTCGCAGCGTTGGCGACGTGACGAGGCGGGGTTGGCTCTTGGACAGGATGCCCAATTCAGAGCTGAAGGTATCGGCGGCAACGGCGGCGTAGTTTGCAATGATTCCCACGACAAGGAGATCGCCGCCCCAGGAGAAGCACAGCGAGCCCTCGGGGTCCGGAGTATTCGGGTCGCTAAAGGCGGCTTCTCGTTTGCGCAGTTGATTCGCGTGGAGGATCGTGAGGACCGAGGCCATCAGGCTGTTGGCGAGGACTGGCGCACAAGGGTTAGCTAGCTCCCATCGGGGACAGCGCTTCAGGAACTTGCCTTGAACATGCGTCCTAGGTCCTTCTCCGCCAGATGTTCCCTTGGAGGGAACTGTGTAGTGCGACTTGACATCTTCCTTGATCTACGGCCACGTCAGGATATCAGAGTCAGTCCATGGCGGCGGGCGCAAAAGCTCACATGCGTCACGCGTGTTCCAGCCAAAAAGAAGACACAGAGGAGGACGAAAGGAAGATTCCATGGGTGGTAGGCGTGCGCGATGGCTGTCAAGGTTGCGACGGCTATTCCGGCCGGGGTCAGCGAGTTTCTGCTCCAGGCTCGGTAGACGAGCGCGCAGGTCGCGGGGACGGCAATGGTCGGTTTCATGGCCGTCGCTGTGTCGAAGCTTACGGGACGAGAAGGAAGCTTGGAGGGGGGGAGAAGAAATGTGCGTTGGAGCTCCTGATAGATCCCGCCAACTGGCATGTCCACATTGGTTTCAATTTTGGAGTGTGAGCTCAGATTATCAGCTGACGTCAGCGACGGTGGCTGCTGAGGCCAGGCTAGAGCACGTGGGTGAGCTCGAGGGGTGTGGGATGGGCATCACCAGCCATTGACGGAGTGCAAGAGAGCATAATTCAAGTCTGGATGCATATTATGAACCTCTCAGCGAGCAGGAATGAATATTTGGTTGTTTCCATCATTTTTTAGTGCATGAAACTTGCTTTTGAGTTGACAGTTCCGCCCTGTAAGTTATGGACTGGGGGGCTACCGGCATTTATCAGCTTACACAGTGTTGAAAGAAGGTTTATTAAATACAGGTGCGAGGTGAGGTGCGCATTGCGATGCCCTCTGTAGCTATGTTGTCTGATAGCTCTCAAGTTCAGTATTGGAGTTTCGGGGTGTTGTGACTATTCCATATCTGCGGGGTTGCTTTGATCATATGTGATATCATGGCAAGATAAGAAGCTTGAGCACCGAGGAATCCTAGCCTTCATTGGACCTTCGCTCTGTTCGCCTCAGAGCTGCAGGGCGGTGTACCTGAACGGAGCTCCTGCGCTCTCGGCAGCGACGCCGACCCGTGATTTGCTCGAACCGGGTTGCGACTTGTCTTGAAGATTCATTCGCGTATCAGAATCTCCCCAGGGAGCAAGCTTGCATGACCTCTTCTACCGACATAAAATCCGGTCGGCATCTGACCATCGATCCCCTCCGTGCCACATTGAGAACGCTACCGATTCGATTTCCTAAAGAGGATGTGCCCGGGCCGGAAAAGTGGGCCAGGCACCGGACCTCCGGGCCGATTCTCAAAGGGCCGACACCAAGCGACTCTTTCGACGGTGGCGACATTCGGTATGCGCATGTCCACGGCTAATAACGCAGGTGATGTTTATTTTTAGCCTAGACACGGCCCGGTTCCCAATCATTGAGCATGAAACGATACCGGTGCTCGGTAGAAGTCAGATGAACAGTGTGTCAGGTGAGGACAACACCACGTCAAAGCTATCACGAAACGGTAGATAAACAAAACATCCCCGCCATTGATCTCTTAGCGAGGCAGTATCGTGAATGATTTATCAACAATATATGTGTCATATGTCATGACTAACTCTTCGACCAGGCATTCCGCATTTGAGGCATAGGGTAGCCAGATTTGGAAGCGACGAATGAGTAAGTGCAAGTCATGCCACAATGGATGTAATTCATACGTGTATCACTCTAACGTATACTGTATATAGATCTAGCTTATCTTAGATAGTATCATTCCGATTAAAAAAATTATCAAGAGGCTTTGGTATTCTCAATACTCTGTCACACTACCCCAGTATCGGGTGTGTGCATACGTTATATGCTCAAGGTCCCGGATGAAATATCCGGACATTGTTCTTCCCGCCCAACCCGGTGTTCCCAGTCGCCATCTTCCTGCCTATATTGGATTTTTGAAGCTGAAGAACTGTGCCTGAGAGCCCCATGGGTTCACCGACATGATTCGTAACTCTTCACCTTTGCATAGAATGGCAGTCTCAAGATGGGAGGAAATAACGGCGCACCAATTGTCTTTATCTTTATCGCTGCCGGCGAGGATCGCGACTCTTCGTATTGTGCCCATTTTGAGAAAGAATGAGGAGGACGAAATGAAGGTGTTGATGGCAAACCAGAGGAGGAGGCCAGCAGGGCATATATCCTCTCAGAGGAAAAGGAAAGGTGGCATCTTAAACGATAAGACTCATCTTTCCACTGAGTATTATGGCTGCCGCCATAGAAGCTTGCATCAAGGTTACGGTGTCTTACAGCATTGGGTTTTAATGCTGTAATGTGTTTATCAATGTGTTCTTTTATATTGTGCCCGACAACTCCTCCTGGAGGCGTCATTGAAACCAACATGGGAGGAAATAATCTACTTATATAAATAAGAGTTCTCCAATTTATCGGCTTAATCCTATATTTTCGGAAGCAGAAGATGAATCCACCCAGTCAAAATCCGGTGCCCCTGGATGGCGCCCCATGCATCTTGGTGAATCTGGAGGACGGAGTCCTGCATTGCGTTCTGGACGTTATGCTGAAGTTGGAGGACACGGTGTCGAGGCAAATTTTCAGCTGGGCGATGCCGTTTTTATAGTAGCCATACCATCCTTTATGATAGCGATATCACTGAGTTTTGAGCAAGTTACCTTGAGAAAACACAACTTGTTTAATTTTCTCTAGTTCGAAAGTCATAGCCTCCTCACAGAAAGTACGCATCGTCAACTTGGTCGTGTGCTTAGTTGCCGAATTCAATGCTCATAGTCCCAGTTTACACTGATAGACGCCCTTTTAGGCACCGCTGGAGGATATGTGTTTCTGCTATATAGGGATCTGTCGATAAACCTTCACTCTGCTCATGAATAAGAATTTGTTGAGGTTAGCAAACCATCATCCTCCGTACGTGATAGAACGTGGCCATACGCAAATAGGTACACCTCCAATAATAGCCATGTGATCTAGCCGGTACTCGCATCTGTCAGATGAATTTTTAACACATATACTCTTTCGAGCTCATCAGATTTGCTCACATACTCTCCGTCCCCCTTCACCTTGGCCCTTATGCATGCCATTCTTGACAGAGAAAGGCAGAACAGACCGAACTTGAATGGACGACTGAAAGTGTCGGCCCTCTTTGAATTCTAATGTATAAAGGACGCTACCAAACTATAGCTCACTTGTTCATCGGTTTGAGTAGGAAGTGCACTGTCTTGTTACCGCCAATAATGGAGCTGTGCTATCCATCTGATACCACAAAGTCCATAGGGCTTCCAAGTTACCCTAGTGCTTACGGAGCTTGTGTAACCGAAAGTGCAACCAATAGATCCCGGCACACGTTGTAGCCGAGTTCGTATTTGCCGAACTGGGTAGTTGTGGGGGTGGGACTGGAGGAGACAGCAGTGTAGAACTTGTGACTATTGTATAGGTCTTCCTTATACTTCTATAATAAATGTTGCTACGGATGAGTTGAGAGAGTTTATAATAGCCGAGTGTTCTCTTTGAACTACTGGATGTCCATGGCAGCTTTGCTCAGTAATTATACTAATTGGACTATCTTAAGTATACCCTCATAAATAACCATGATCACTTTGGCCTTCTCATCATGAACCAAAGAAGATGATTATTATAAATCAACAAGAATCAGGTCAGTGTCAGTGAAAAGTCTCTGAAAGTATCGTCTGCATATGAAGTTGGTAGCCGAGTTGATGTATCAAGTATACACTCACATTCCCTCACACCACTTGCTCACAGCCTCGTTTTCGAATGTACATTTTGCACTTTCGAAACGCGTCTTGAACATCCAATGTGCATTTCCTTATGTACCTATGCGCTGTCAAATCGATCTGCTTCCTGCAACAACCATCTCCTTTTGACTTCCACATGGCGAGTATTGCAGTCGCAATGCAGCAAACACGACATGCAGGAATTCATCGACTGGGTTTAGTCCCTCACTGACGGTCCGTATGAACCCGCATTTACAGCACTTTTGTTTCGCCCGGTCGTAGTGTAGCGTATTCTGTGCTGTGAGGGGGAGTAGGCGGGCGCCTTCTGGCGAACCACCCATATTTGCCTCTTTTTTTGCAATTCTCTCTCCCCCCACGTTGCACAGATTAGATCAGTTCGTCCCGAGACGAGGCAGCCAGTCAGCGGTTCTCCCGCTTTTGCCGTGGCCCTGTGACTATCTGCACAGCCCTGTTGGCTAAGACACGCAAGGCCAGAGAGAGAGGCCTTGAGGCCTCCAGGCTGGACTTTAATTCGCGTAGTTGGTTTTTTGAGGCAGGAAAGGAAGAGCCTCAAAAAGCTCTGGTTGTGTGGACATGAGGCTCAAACGGGTTACCATGTCGTGCATCACAATGACCTGTTACAAAGGCTGGCCTGAGGGTGGTCATTACATGGTCTTTTATTGATGTTTTTAGTGCCTTGGCTTGGATATTTCGTGTGCTTCTATCCACTATCCGCTGAAGACATAGGCAGGCCTCAGAGTCCTCAGAAACTCAGCTTGAAGAATATGACATGTCAAAGCCATGCGCAGCTCCGTTTCCCATACTCATTGTCTGATACAACGGCAGACCTGGCGTGACGAACAGAGAGGGGCCCTCAGGTCTAACCTGAGAGGCAAGCCACTCGCCCGGGCTGCTGGGGGACAAGGCTATCTCGTCGATGCTGCAGATGGACTCATGCGAGTGTGGAGGTGTGTTGGGCAGCACAACATTCGGGCGAGCTGCATCTGTTGCAGATTCGATGGGGAATTTCGGGAACCCGGGGAACTTGAGACTTGGGTCGAATGAGATGAGAGTGAGGGGCCTCAGTTGGCCTTCCCTCCGTGCGGGCGAATAGACGACGATTCGCTCATCCATGCTCCATTCGAGGCCATCGAAACTTTGTGAGGGGTTAATGACCTCGTGGAGCTGGGCCAAGGCGTCGTCGGGTTGAGAAGGGCTTGGTTCTCGCGGCCACATCTTGACTGCTTGCTCTGTGCCGTGCTGGCTCGATGAAGATGGATGCCCCCATTCCTGATTGACGACCTCCTTCTTTGGCCGCACCCTGAGCTGCAGTAGCGGATTGGCGCTATATGCTTCATGCACGAGGTCGACGAATGCTTCGCAAGATGGGTTATAAGACCGGACTGGGCATTCGCCAAGGGTGTAGGTGATGGTGTCGCTTGGGTTGTCGCCGACGTGCATGTCCCCATGGGGTCGCTCCTCAAAATGCTTCTCACAATCCCAATCCGTCGCGATGGGAGAATTTTCGATAGAGACTGGTGGCGTAAGTAGAGGGGGTCCAGCAAGATCGTGGGTATCTTGGTCGAACCGGATTTTTTTCTTGTAACAAGTCCTCTGGCTCCCCGCGTTTCCTGGGAACCATTCTCGACGGACCTCGACGATGAAGACATCTCCTGTATTTTCATCCTTGGTGAGTTGGAGCGAGGTCCAGCGGTCATCGACTGCGCCCTCTGAATCGTGACGACGCCAGAGATTGCGCTTCAGGGGCTTCTCGCAGCTCTCGTGCGTTGCTTGACTCACTGGGAACCTAATAGCTTGATAATAGCAGTTTGGGATCTCATAGTTAGTCTGGGTCTTCAACTTATTCGAAACGCAGTAAAAATGGTCGTCGATGATCTCGAAGCAGATATCCGATCCAACCTTGGAGCCCTCAAACTCCCACAGGATGATCTGCGAATCTGACCACCGCTGGGTCGCAAGATCGAGACGCTGGATGCCCCATCTGTAGGAGCCGTCAATCCTGGCGTGCGACCTTGTGGCGCAGAACAGGTAGTTCTTGTCGTTCCGGATCAAGATCTGATGCTCTGAACATAGCCGCTTCACCACGACCCATTGGAAGTCTGGTCTCACCTCAAAGACGATGAGCCAGCGGACAGTCGTGCCTCCCTGGACCTGGGTGGCCAGGCATGACAGAACACCCTCGGCGCAGTACAGGGGCTCAAAGGAGTACGGCAGAAGCGCATCGTAGTCGCGGACGGTGTGGAGGAGCAGGGGCACGTTGACCTTGAGCTCCTCTGAGGGATTCTGACGGACGTTGAGGACACGGAGGTGCTCGCGGTTCACCGTGTAGCACAGGTACCCGCTCGTATAGACGAAACGATCCGCCATGGCCACGATGGCCGCCGCCCAGGGCTCCGCGGAGCGGACGGCCATTCGTCGCTTGACGAGCCGCCTGAAGGCCCTCGCAAACTCCCCCGTCTCACGCGCCTCTCTGGCCTCGGCCGAGTGGTCTGCCTTCTAAGCTTTTCGTCAGCAGACTTGTAAGCCGAGGAGGCGCAGCTGAACGGACCTTGAGGAGGGCGAGACGACATATGCGTCGGTCATAGAGAATGTAGCTGAGGTAGCGACTGGTCAATCCGAGGTTGAAGATACTCTCTACATCGAGGTTCTCGACGAGGAGGGCGACAATCTCGGCCGGGAGGCGGAGTATGCTCATGACGGAGTGGAGGTCCAAGGAAGAGAAAGGAGCCCTTTCGACAACGACGACGTCATAACATGGTCACCACGTATACGTATGGGTGAACGGCGAGAGGCTATTCAAGGGTCAGAGCAAGCAGGCCTATAAAACCAAAGTCTGGGCAGAGCCGCATGTCTGGGTCCCTCGGACAGCCTGATTCACTTCCCCTGCTCATGAGGCTCTGCTTCACCCGCCCTAGACGCCAGTGAATGAGCTAAGCTCATGCTAACACGACCGAAATTTATTAGTTCAGAAATGGTTGGGGGAGAGGGAAAACAGGGCTAACCTGGTGGGTTGGACAAAGAAGAGAGGCTCAAAGGAGGCTTTCTAAAGTGAAACGGCGGAGGTGGTAACGATGCTGACTGCTATTTTTTCCTCGCACGCGATCAGAAGTTCTAGTAATCTTTCAAAGTGGGTGTGCTACACCATAAGCTGTAAGTCATGCAGCAGCCAGAAATCACGAGAGGGGCTACTGCTGAATGTGTCGTGGTGCCACTATCCCGACTTCATGGTGTTGAGCCTCACCCCTTGATTGAGCGCTCACCCGGGCAGACGTGTCATGGATGAACGTGTGTCAGTCTCAATGCTCATTTTACCGAATTCCTCTCCTTTCCAGTTAGAGGATAGACCAATCATTTCGTTTGTCTCGCCGAGCTTGGAGGCGCAGCAAGAGGACAAAGAGACACAAGGTTACACACATGAGAGAGCCTTGTTTTAGTGACAGTGAGTGAGTGTCTAGAAACAGGGGTCATAGCTGTAGCTAGAGAAAATACTTATGCGGCTCTGCGGGCGCCACAGCAGGGTTGTTATTCACTGAGCACGTAACATGTGTCAACAGCTAATAAAGAGCCTCAAATGCCAAGTCACTGTGACTGACGATTTGAGGATTTAGAGTTTTTCAATCCGTTTTATCTGCGTTAGTATCAGCCATTCGCTGCTTCTCCGTGGTCTGATTCAGCTGCCAAAAACATCAAATCTATCTCACAGCCTGGTCCCTTTATTGGCTGTGAGGTGAGGTCGCAGGCCGTATTGCAGACCGGGCGTCTTTGCCCACAGCCAACAATGCAATGTGCGGATGGATCTGTGCATCATGCCATTCGCTATTGGCCTAGCACACCGGTTGAGAAATGAACAAGATACCTCGACCAAAAGGGCAAAGTACAGAGGGAGCCCTGCCAACTTGATCCAACAACCTCTGTCAATGACTTTTACTGTAGTTCAAGTAAAAAATACTCAGAAATTAAAGGAATTATAAAAATGTATGATACTTTATAAGTCTTGTCTAAATTATTTTACAAATTCATTATACCTTGCCTAAATTTTAATAAATATTTGGAAACTATTATCATGCCCATACTCTCCACTAGCGTCTTGTGCCATTGTTCCTCAACACCAAGCATCGTTTCCAGCCCCGCATCACGAGAGCGGACTCGGCAGAGCCTCATTCCTCTCCCATCGAATTGTCTAGCCGCTTTTGAAATCAGGCTCTGGATGTGGCAGTGCTCACTCGTCTGCAAGAATACGCCCTTCCAAATCACCCTAGTCCAAGCAATGGTCACCGGAATGCTTCCCCGGGGTCACCCTTGATCCCAGCTACTTCAAGCTTCACCTTCCAAAGTGAAGGCATACCCCGCTCTCACAAACTCTTTCCTGGGGTCATCATAGCTCTATAGATATTCTACCGATACCTCGGCTCACGCACGCGAGCATGGCTCTCCTCTCCTCTTCCGAGAGAGCCGTCCCCCTGTGCTCTACGCGCCCACTGTTGACCTTCACCTTGCAAGTGCCGCAGTTTCCAACCTCGCAGCTTGATGGAGCATCGTCAAACTCTCGGCGGAGCACCTCCAGCAGGCTCTCCTCCCCGCCCACTCGGACTAGCTTGTCGCCCCGGTTGACCACCTGCACCTTGAATGCATCCCCCGACACCTCAGCCGCAGCAAATGCCTCAAAGTGAACCTCGTCTGCTGGAACACCGTATTTCTGGACCGCCTCTCTCGCAGCCGCCATCATCCTGGTTGGCCCGTACACGTAGAGGTGGCTGTCCCAGGGGAGGGCCTTGACGATCGCTTCCATGTCCATCCTCTCTCCCTTGCTCCCGTCGTAGACGACCACATCATCCTCCAGAACCTCTAACCGATCCCGATACGGAAACTCTTGGACTGAACGCACTGCATAGTGCAGCTTTAGCGCCCAGTGGATTGTGTGATATCTCTTCAGTAGGTCCATGAATGCGGTGATACCTATCCCCCCTGCGATGAAGACTTGTGTGCTTGCTGATTTGGCCGGGACGACATCGCTTGTGACTCTGCCGACCTGGATAACGATTCCCAGCCGAGCATGGTCGTGTAGATATCGGGAACCTCCGCGGCTCTTGTCGTCGAGAGCCACGCCTAGCTCAAACAGATTCCCCACGTTTGCCTTGTCCTTCTTGTCTGCTGTCGACACTATCGAATAGGACCGTATCAGTCCATTGGGGAGCTTCAGTCTCGCATGAGATCCGGGAGCAAACTTCTCCGCCTCTAGATCTGGAGTGACGGCTTGCAAAACCAGAGACACGACTCTGGCCGTCTCCATCTTGCGGCTGATGATCTTGTATGCCTTCCAAGCATCTTCTTTCTTATTCTTTCTCCTTGCCCTAGCAACTCTCTTCATGAACTACCATCTGCTCTCCTGGCCCATGGCTTCCAAAGTCGACAGCTCCTCGCTCATTTCGAGATTGTCCGTGTTGCGATGCAAGTACTCCTGCACCCGTTCAACAGTCCACTCGGGCCATTGACGTTCCACGAGCCTCAACTCATCTCCAACACTGACGAACCCTTCACGTAGCACACGGTAGTACCAACCGGTGCGGCTCGTCTGGTATGTAACAGGCGCAAAGTTCTTGAGCGAGAACCGGTGGTTCAGTTTGAAGCATGGCTGACGGGGCAGAGACACCTGCAGTAGAACCTCGGGACCGACAGAGATTATATCGCCGGTGCAGACGTTGCGCTCATTCATCTCGGCTGTGAACAGAGTTCTCACCGAATCCGCCGGGGACAAAGCGATCTTGCCGTTCTGGGTATGATGCTTGCCAGGCGGGATAATGAGATGAACAGTCTGGACTCGATCAGTAGATGTTGAGGATTTGGAAAAAAGTACATCGATCGATATCCAACTGAAGAGCATACTCACATCCGAGGATCGCCTCGTCTGGGCCACCATGAAACGTCGGATCATGCTCATCGCCTTCAAGACCAAGCTTGCCGACTTTCATTTGGCCTGGACATATCGTCTTGTCGATTCCTGACATGACCTCAAGACCTGGCATCTTTTTCATTCTCGATGTCCGGATCTCCAGTAACCTGTCCGCCACAAAGGGACGGCTTAGATCCTTGGGATACATTATAGTCATCTCGTATCGTACATCAGCGGATAACTATCACTTGAGTAGGAAGTAACTATGGGAGATATCCCAGATCTTGCACTCGGTACTCTATAAGATACTAAATACCTCGAAGGATTACCTAATAACTAGCTAAAGGGATACTAAAAGGACGAGGGTATTACTCAGTCCCTAATATAAGGATAATACTTACTTATTATAACTAACCTAAAGACTTATAAGTCCTTACTATAATAATAATAAGAGAATATTACTATTTATTATTAATATTAATAGAGACTTTATCCAGCCTAAGATCATATTCCCCCTTACCTTAGGAGTACTATTATATGAAAAGACAAGAAGATGCAGGTAAGGCTGTTTAAATGATAAGCACATAGCTATCCTAACTGGTTGCCAGATATCTATTCCTAACAGCTGTTTGCATACAGCTGGATATGCCAGGTCATGCTTCGACCCCCCGCTCGACACCGCGCACAAATGGACAAGACATGTGGTAAAGCCTAGAAGTATATGAAATAATCTTGTCTCTTCTGATCCAGGTCAAGCTCCTCGGGCAACACAAGGACCCAGAGAGTTCTGCCTATGGCTCTAGCCTCAGACTCAAATATCAATATGATTTAGATTATCTGCTTCTGCAGACGTCAAGCAAATGCCCTTCCATAACGCCAGGAATGCCCGTCTTTGACCGCAGAGGCTCGCCCACATCTCCAGATACAAGAGGGCTCCAGGATGTCGCCCCGGGTTACATCAGTCACGCACCCTTCCTCTTCTTGCCCGCCCCTTTGCTTCCCCCATATGCCTGGAACCCCTGGAGCTCTACCTCGCTGGTGGTACTCCTTTGCATTTATGAGCGTCTATCGCGGGCGCGTTGCGATGACATGATTCGCTTCGTTGTGATGGTATCGAGGTAAGTGAAAGCCTTGTCGCGGACCGGACTGCCGCCGCACATGGTGTCATGGTCAGATTCTTCAGCCGTTAAGTTGTACATAGTTGCCTGGGATCATGGTTAGCTTTATAGTTGAGAATTGTCCAAGTAGACCTACCAGGGAATTGTCCCTCCTTGCCGTCTACACGTCCCGTCCACCATTCATTGTCATTGTTCGTCCTCTGTATAATCTCAATCACGTCGCCCGTCCGGAAACTCAAGTCGCCCTCGGCTTGCGCCGCGTAATCGTAGAGAGCCGTGACCGTCTCGGTCGCAGGCGCTGTCAGGCGCTTGGGCTTAGGCTTGGGCTTGGGAGGCGGGGGCTTCTTCTTGCCAGCGGCGATAGCGGCCAGGCCGGCATTGGCACCGGTTGGGGGAGTATACGGCGGTGGCGCGACCTCGTTGGACTCGGTTTGGCGTTGGTACCCGCCAATCTTGGGGCTGGTGATGGGGCTGGCCGAGGTCTTTGAGTCTTCGCCCTGGGTGAGCAGCGCGGGCTGCTTGGGGCCCTCGAGCGCTGGCTTGGCTCCATATCTCACCGGTCGGGGGCGACCAGTCGTCTTGAAGCGACAGATTGATAGGGCTTCGGCCTGTTCTTGGATATCGCCGCGCTTCTGGTTGAAGGCCTCCTCGATGTCGAGCGTCAGGTCAAAGTATCCAATATCGCACTGCTGCATCCTTTCGTGCAGGGTATAGAAGATGTTGAGCTGCATATAGTAAAAGGACTGGAAGAGAGGCTGGATGAACTCGCGCTCAAGCGCGAATAGCTTGGGTAGCTCATCCTTGAGGAGGTCGTTGAAGTAGTTAAAGTCCTGGGTGGCCTGCTCGACGTCTCCCTCGGCCTTCCACATGGCCTTCTCGTCCTTGGCGGTGCGCTCCTTCTTGTCCTGCAGCTTCTTGAGGGCGGCGCGATGGCGGTCGTAGTCGAGTCTCTTGTGCTCGCGCTTGAGGGCGGTCTTGCGTATCACCTTGATGACGTCGAGCAGCTCGTTGGCAGGACGGATAACTCTAGTCTCGATCATATCCAGCTCGGGCGCTAACGTTTCTTGCAGGTCCTTGACGACGGCTTCGTACTCCTCGCAGGCGGCGATGCCCTCGGGGTTGCCCTCGACGATGGCCGAGTCGGGGTCGGAGGCACGGCCCGAGATGGGCTTGTAGACTTCGGTCATGGCCTTGCTGAACTCGATCTGGTGGGATAGCATGCCATTGATGGCGTCAAAGTACTTTTTGGATTCATCGTGGAGCTTCTTGGTCTCGGTCTCGAGTTCCTGAAAGCGGCGTTCGGCGTCGATGTAGACGGCGTCCTTGGTGTGTTCGCCAATGTTGAACTTGGCTTTGAATTGCTGAGGCGCCTATGTGATCCAGAGATGTCAGTGTTGCTTCTCTTTGTCGCATGTTGACCTGGCTGGCTGTTGATCCTCCCGCGTCTGCGCGCGTCTGCAGGCTTCCACAATCCAGCCACCAGATGAGGGGCACGGCTTACCCGGGTGAGGCTCTTCTGAAAGCCTTTGAAGCTCATGGCGAGGGCGCGATGGTGTCAGACAGATAGATTAGATGGTTGATGGTCTGGCGAGTGGATCGGTAGAGGGAAGAAGAGATCGCGGAAAACCTCGAATCGCGAGGCCGCCAAGTTGAACGAGAGGGCATCAACCTTAATTAAGAAGGCATGTGGATGGATCAATGTGACGACTCGTGGAACGGTGACGACTTTGAAGTGGCTGTGCCCTCAGCGCTCGCTCAGCACAGCACAGCAGTCCCATTCCTCCCTCGCCCAGCTTTTTTGCTGCCCAGCCGGCCCAGCTGCCAAGCTACTTTTGTGTGGCGCAGGCGGTTATTCGGAATCGCTTTTGGAGGGGGTTGCGCTGATTCTACGGGGTTTAGAGGGTCTCCGGGGCCGGTCATGAGCCACAATGTGCCACTGCGTCACAGGAGAGTTGCGTCACTCCTGCTGGGACCCAGGCATCCATCCATGGATCCATTCAATCTCACTCTTCAAGGCACAGCACCTCGTCTACTCGTTCAGGGCATCCAGGCGAACACCTACAGAGGTACCTACTACGTAGTAAGGGAGGGTACGTACCTTGGAATAAGAAGCTCCGCAACGGGAGCGACCATCCTCACAGGGAACAAGGCAGGACTGGACTGGGGTAGAGCTCTCCTGGATATGATCGAGGCCCTGTAGCAAAAACCAATATCCGGCACAACGACAACACCAATCGGTTTCATCGCAGAATTCTTCCTCTGATTGCCTCTTTGGGTCTTTCTACAGCTTCTCGCCACTCGACACAACACGATGACTTTTCCATCGTCTTCCCCTCCCGCACCAAATACCCCGTCATGTACCTAAAAAGCCGCCATGTCCGGGCCCCCCCAGCCGCTCCAGCCAATAGCCGGGCCGGATCTGCCGAAAGCCCAGTCTTAACCCCGATGCCGAGCGGCGAATGACAAATTCTCGACTCGGAGCTCACATCTCCTCCTCCACTCAAAATTCCCTTTTCTTTCCTTCCCGTCTCGCTCTTGCTCGACGCTTCCTCGTCCATGCAACAGCCAGCAAATTGACCATCATGGCCAGCAACATTGCATCCTGCGCTCTGCGCTCGGCGGGCCGAGTGTCTCTGACCTCGAGGTCCCGCCTGTCGGCAGCTCCTTTGCGAGGTCTCCGCGCAGCTGCTGTCGTGGCGAACCGGACGTCGCGCCGCGGATACGTCTCCGAGTCCAAGAGGGATAATGCCCAGGTCGAGACGGCCATCAAGCTTGACAAGAAGGACTTTGTCGATATCTCTCCTGCGATGGAGACCCCCTCCAACGCCAAGGTCAGCCCCATGGCCGGTGAGTTTGCCCATCTCCCAGCCCTCGCAAAAATAAACATTTGGAAAATTGACTGAGAGATATCAGAGGTGTTGAAGCAAGCAGCAGTCATGGAAGAGGGCCAACGCCCAATCTACCTCGACATGCAAGCTACCACCCCCGTCGATCCTCGAGTCCTTGACGCCATGATGCCCTTCTACGTCGGCGTCTACGGCAACCCCCATTCCCGAACACATGCCTACGGCTGGGAGAGTGAAAAGGCTGTTGAGGAGGCCCGAGAGCACATCGCCGCCCTCATCGGCGCCGACCCCAAGGAGATCATCTTCACAAGCGGCGCCACCGAGAGCAACAACATGAGCATCAAGGGCGTCGCTCGCTTTTTTGGCCGCTCCGGCAAGAAGAAGCATATCATCACCACACAGACTGAGCACAAGTGCGTCCTCGACAGCTGTCGCCATCTCCAGGATGAGGGATTCGAGATCACGTATCTTCCCGTTCAGAACAACGGCCTCATCAACATGGAGGACCTCGAGGCCGCCATCCGGCCCGAGACTGCCCTCGTCAGTGTCATGGCTGTCAACAACGAGATCGGTGTCATCCAGCCGATTGAGCAGATCGGCAAGCTCTGCCGACAAAAGAAGATCTTCTTCCACACTGATGCCGCTCAGGCCGTGGGCAAGATCCCCCTCGATGTCAATGCCATGAACATTGACCTCATGTCTATTTCCTCACACAAGATCTACGGACCCAAGGGCATCGGCGCCTGCTATGTCCGAAGACGACCCAGGGTCAGACTGGACCCGCTCATCACCGGTGGTGGTCAGGAACGAGGTCTCCGAAGTGGAACCCTCGCACCGCCCCTCGTCGCCGGCTTCGGCGAGGCGTGCCGAATCGCCAAGCAGGAGATGGAGGTATGTACCACTCATTTTCTTTTCTTTCCCCGTGTGTTTTCTACATGATGAGTTGCTCTACACATGCATGGCTTTCTGAATGGCCTGTGACAAGGCCGGCCCTGTTGATTAAAGCGTTTGTCTGATTCTATTGTTTTACTGCTACCTCTGTTACTCGTCCGCCTTATGTTCCACAAGGTACTGACCTGTCCCTAGTATGACACGAAGCGTATCAAGTACCTATCAGACCGTCTGCTCAACGGTCTGCTGGCCATGGAGCACACCACACAAAACGGAGACGCCAACTCGTTTTACCCGGGTTGCGTCAACGTGTCGTTTGCCTACGTCGAAGGCGAGTCCCTCCTGATGGCCCTCAAGGACATTGCGCTGTCCTCGGGTAGCGCCTGTACGTCGGCCTCGCTGGAGCCTAGCTACGTTCTGCGTGCACTAGGCAACAGTGACGAGAGCGCTCACAGCAGTATCCGATTTGGTATTGGCCGCTTCACCACCGAGGAAGAGATTGACTATGTCCTCAAGGCGGTACAAGAGCGTGTCACATTCCTACGAGAGCTGAGTCCTCTGTGGGAGCTGGTGCAGGAGGGCATTGACCTGGACACAATCCAGTGGAGCCAGCACTAAGTTTGTGACTGTTGATGATGATGAATGCATACAAGGGGGCGTCTGGGGGTTATTTGAGGGGGATGGCCGGCTGGAGCGAGGCTCAGCCGTGTCTGTACAGCATACTGTAATATCAGAGATACCTCTTTCTTTTGGACTTGGAGAGGATGAAAACGGGAGGGGAGTCATGGAAATTCCAACCGGACTGGGGGGGCTAGGCTGAGATCAAGGATAGGAATCATGCAGAATGAGAAATGACCATTCATTCGTTAACCTGAGCCCTGGCCGTGAGTCGGGCGAATCTGGGTTAATACTTTCCAAAAGATGTTGAAGCAGCTGGAATTCTCTTTGTCTTGTGATGGTTTTGTTTCACTTGAGGATCATCCCAGTTGAGACTGGCTTCGAGTTTGTTCCACAAAGGAACAAAACACCATGTGTTGTTTCACCCGACAACGCTTTCGATACTAAAATGGTGCCATTCCTGACGCAATTGTCCATGGCCTTGCACATCCTTGCGTCTTCCGTCCCTTCCATAACGTTGTGCCGTTTTCCTTCCTTGCGCAGAGCCGCACGCAAAAAGACGCAAGCGCTCCCGTCTGCAGGTGCTGCAAGCATGGGATATCACATGTCAACACCACCTGCACCTCCCAAATCTCGATCTCGACGCATCAAGTGACAGGGGGGGATCAGATGCCATTACGTTTTCTTCACTCCTCTACAGTAAAGGGCTGCTGCAGCCCGTCATTACGTACGCACAAAAACATTTGCTGTCAGCGTCTGAGGCGCTTGCTTGCAGTCAAGTTTGCTCGCCGAATCTGGAGCGCGCTGTGTGTCTCCCGTTGACGTCATGACGCCGGGTTGGGTCCCTGCCTCCTGCCCGCTATCCGCACCCTTTCAACGCAGCAACTGCGTCACCAACAACATCCCGATTGTTTGCAATGACATCACCGAGATCCCCATTCACGGTCGCTATGGCCCTGGAACCGGCACCTTCATCGCGGCTGCGGCTGCCTTGTTGCACCTGCCTGCCTTTGTGAACAACTTCCTCTGATCAGCTATAAAGATCCTGCCTCTCCTCGTCTCCCTCCCATCTTTTCTTCTCCATTCCATCTACAACCCAAACCTCAAAGACCAAAAAACACCATCTCAAGCTTTTACAGCCTCAACAATCCATCAACCCAACAACCAAACCCATCTACACCTTCACACACGTCACCATGGCCGACAACAACTCTTCCACCCTCAAGTCCTACGTCGACTCCGCCACCGGCGCCGTCCAGAACGCC
The DNA here is from genome assembly GCA_011320165.1 of Fusarium protoensiforme. Taxonomy (NCBI): domain Eukaryota; kingdom Fungi; phylum Ascomycota; class Sordariomycetes; order Hypocreales; family Nectriaceae; genus Fusarium; species Fusarium protoensiforme. The sequence continues at coordinate 20,264 of JAANQP010000143.1, forward strand.
ATCGGCAACCTCACCGGCAGTACTGGTGACCAGGTCCAGGGCGAGGCCAAGCAGCAGAAGGCTGAGGCCGAGCATGAGGCTTCCCACGCTACCGCCAAGCTCCCCGGTGCTACCCTCTCCGGCTCCGGTGCCGTTGCTCGTGACAGCTCGGATCGCACCGAGGGTTCTTGGAACCAGACCGCGGGCGCTGCTAAGGAGACTGTCGGCGGACTTATCGGCAGCGAGGTGAGTTGACCCTAACACTGTTCAATCGTACTACTGCTAACATGCATGCCACAGTCCCTGAAGAACACCGGCCGCCAGCAGAACCTCGAGGGCCAGCAGCAGGAGGCCAAGGGTCAGCTCAGTGACCTCGGTTCTGGCATCGGTGACCGCGTCCAGGGCACCATCGGCAGCGCCGTCTCCAACATCACTGGCGATAAGTCGGGCGAGGCTCACTACGACCAGCTCCACGCCGAGGGCAAGACCCGACAGCGTGGTGTCGAGCACGACCTGCAGAAGAAGGCCGAGGCCGAGCAGAAGCAGTAGAGCCCCTACACACGATTGGACGTTGTCATGAGCGGAGGATGTTGCTGAGCACGAGATGAGAACATGATACCCTAAGTTGCGACTTGGCATGAGATAGGAGAGTAGCATTGGCACTCTCACCTAAATTCATTCACCTTTTACATGTTTGTTCCCTCTGAGTGATTCCTGTTGCGTAGCTCACTCTTGAAATCGTCAACATCTCCGCCTTGCATACGAGCCACCACTCATCGTTGAGGATTCAGAGCTACAGCTGGACCATGAACGGAGTGAACTGTAAGATTTACAAAGTATCACGAGTCATAACGGTCCGTTGCATGGTCTTGGGAATATCTTCAATTCGTGTGCCCTGATCATACCATCTATCACCCAGGCCAGCAATGTATCAAAGACAACATGGCAGCCGCTCAACGGCGGCCCAAAACAACATGACGCGCGGTCCCAAGTCCTTAGACCAGGCTATTTAGCACAGCCAGATTTTGAATCCAGAAAAACTAGGTATTAGAAGGTACATGAGCTCATGGGCGTATATATCCTCGTCCAAAACATGGCCAAACATTCGCATGCAATAATAGATCACATCGTAAAGTGGACACTCTGGTCCCTCAACTACTTCTTCCGACGCCCAAACATTTTTGATAGACTGCTGCCGCTCTCTCCCTTTGGAGGAGGGCCTGTGATGACAGGCTCGGGCGGTGGCTCCGAGCTTCGGAGGAATGCGGCGAGGTCAGACGTGCGGGAAACGTTGGACACGGCATCTCGAGGCTCAAACTTCTTCATCGGCACGCGCCCTGAAGGGGAAGACGAGGCTGGCTGAGAAGGTCGAGACGAGCCCGAGTCGATAGGTCCGTACTTGTCGTAGCCCGGCGGGATGTTGACCTGGATGGGGACGTAACCCTTGAATCCGCTGCGGCTGTTGAGGGACCGGGTATCGTTGCTGAGGGTCGACGCTGGTACGGCACTAGGCTGGCTACTATCCCTTCTGGTAAACCGTCCAATGAGGCTCGGCGCGCTGGCCTTCTTCTTGGGCACCTTGCTCGAGATGGGTGGTGTAACAGGCTCCGGTGGAGGCTCGTAGTTCCTCAAGAAGTCTGCCAAGCTTTCCTCCTTCTTCGCGGGAGGCTTGGGGGTCGTGATGAAATCATCCTCGTCCTCATCACTGAAATCGAGAGCATATGGATCCTTGACGCGACGAGTCTTGCGCTTGGGCATCATGTCCTCATCATCAAACATCTTGCTGGCTGGCGCTGGGGCTCCCTTGTTCTTCAGGAGTGCTGTACTTGAGTTCACCGAAGAGTGGATTGAAGGCATCGACGTGTCGGTGCCGTGAGTCGAAGCCTGGCTGTATCGGATATCGGGGATATTGGCGTCGATGGCCCGTCCACCAACAGCTCCAGACATCTCTTCAGAGTCACGGAAGGGCGCAATGTTGTGCGGAATGCGGTTCCTGTTTGCACCAGGTGGTCCCTGCCGGATAAAGTCGATTAGATCCGAGTTGCCAGACCGGCCCTCCGTGACAGCATCCCGAGGCATGTAGCGGTTCCGATTGCTTGCCGACGAAACACGACGCGTATCGAGGCTGGTTTTGGTGGGGGTAGGCGGGTTGCTCACATTTCGAAGGGGCGCCGGTCGGTTATCCCCCGGAGGGCCAGTCGACTTGATGAACTCTGCAAAGTCCGCAGTCGACTCGCTAGGAACACGTGCCTCTCTGGGAGCAGCAGACATTCGAGACTTGCCAGAGTTGGGGGACGGCAATGGCTTCATCCTGTCATCGCCAAATCCAGCCGAACGCTGATGCGGGGACGACTTCTTCAAGTCTGTTGCAGCAGAGGATGACCGAGATCGGTTGTGAACACGAGCGTCCTCGCTCTTGCGTGCTCCCTTGACACCAGGGCCATCGAGGGAGTGCTTAGCCTGTGATTGTTAGCATCTGTTCCCTCCCTAGGAGTAGCCAGCTACTCACGTCAATGTCACGCATGTTTTCAGGCGTCAGCGTGTACGTGATGGTTTGGTTGCTCTGGATCAACTCCTCAAAGTTGCGCGCCACATTCGTGCGGTTCGAAGCGTTCTCCTCCGATGTCCGGACAGCCTTGAGACGACTGGTACCAGAGGAAGCCGATGAGCCAGAAGTATGAATCGGTCGAGGAGGAACAGGCTGAGCATCTTCGTCTGAATCCCTCGTCTTCGATCGCTCGATAGACACCATGCCGATGCTGTGCGTCGGGGAAGTTGGCGCCTTGTCGCTTCGAGAAGCATGGCGGCTCGAATGACCCGGACCTTTTCGAGAAACATCCGTAGACCTTTCTTCAGGCACGGTTTCCGTCGCGCTTGTCGAGCGAAGAACCGTCACCTTGGTTCCAGAGGATGACTGGTGGATGGTAGGCGAATGATGAGGAGAAGCAATGATGGGCTGAGGCCGTCTCCGATCTGTCGAAACAGCCTCTGGCACAGTAGGAGTCGAAGGTTGGTATGCGGAATATTTGGGCATCCTCTGTTCCCTATGCCGCTCTCGCTCCGGTTCTTCCTCAGACTCCGAGATCGTGGCAGCATTGGAAATCGAACCTCGCTTGCCATCAACCGGGGATCGGCTCTTGGGCGCTGTGACGATGGGGCGAGAAATGTTGGCGGCAACCTTGGGAACTTGTGTGTCCTCCAGGCTGACCTGGTTGGAAAGCCCACTGCTAGGGGTAGTCGTGAGACTGGCCCGGCGGATGCGATCTGCAGCCTCAGCAGAAGGCGAACGAGATCCGCTGGGGCTCTTGGGCCCTGCAACGTCGATGAGGCGAGCCGAGTGCACGCTCGATGATCTCTTGATTGCAAAAGGACCGCCAGTGTCGGAAAGGGCAGGTGAGGAGCTTCCAGCGACAGACACCCGAGCCGAAGTCAGGATTTCGGCCTTCTCGTATGCCAGGTCATCGTCCACGCCTTGTTGCGATCGAGCTGCGTCCGGGGGCGCAGTTGTGATAATCTTAGCCAGCCTCTTGTTCTTCGAGTTCACAGGCTCTACGGTAGCCTCTTCCTTGATTGTCGCCTCTCCCTCCACCTTGATCTGAACATCGCTGGTTTGTTCCTCCTTGGCGTCCTCAAATTCTTGCTTGTCTTCAGGAGTGCTTGTCTCGGCGGGAACACTGTCCTTTGAGTGCTTCAGCGCAGCTCTATATGGCGATGTACCGGGAGTTGGGAGCGAATTGGATCTCTTTCGGCCGGCAAAGTCTGGCGTATTTGGTTGCGACAGAGTCGGCGTGGGAAGCCCATGGGTAATTCCCAAGGGCTGAATCAACAGGCTCTTGGGTCGTCGCCCTGTGGATTCCTCCGCAATGTCTTCTTCATCTTCGTCATCACTATTGGTTGCAAGACCAGGGACTTCGATCTCATCTACATCGTTGCTTCCCATAGGCAACGCAATCTCAGACGGCGATACCTCGTGGCCACTGGTCTTGGTTTCGCTCTTCTTGGTCTCGGCTTCTGCGTCGCTGTGGGTTGCAACCCGGCTGAGGGCAGGTGAGTCAGATGCCCTTGAAAAGGGGCGGGCGTCAATAACAGGCGATCGTATCCGCTTCTTCCAGCCTCTCCAAAGTCGTCCTAGGGTTCGGTCAAGGGCGACCCTCTCCATGTCTTGCTCCTCGACGACAATGCGGTCCGCGATATCAGTGGGGTTTCTGACACCCTCCTTGATCTCCTTCTGGAATCTTGTCCGCAACCTGTGGTATGCGGCCTGTCCCGCGACAGTCAGGGTGAGCTCACCCATGTATTCCAGAACAGAAGTGAGGAAAATGGCAACAGCGGGGGATATAACGTCGGAAACCTGTTCATCGGCGCCGATTTCGAGGTTCTCCTGTTCCATATAGAGATCTTCATCTTCCTCCTCCATGTCACCAAGAGACGAGTAGACCATACATCGCAGTCGTGTGCGCTTCCAGACTAGCTCGAGGTCCCAATCTCGTGACGCATTTGATCCTTGGGGTTGGACGTAGTCTTCTTCGTCGCCTTCGCCGAGGTATTCGCGCAGCTCTTCGTCAGCGTTGTTAACAGCATCTTTAGCGAGCTTGGGTTTCAAAACTTCAGACACGGCGGGTCGCAGGGAGGCGAGCGTAGTAGCGCGAGAGATGGACAAGAAATTGAAGAGGAGCTGATCGAGGAAGCTGTTGACAAGCGTCAGGGCCTCGGCAGACACCAGCGCAGTCTCACCAGCTGGCTCAATACCATGCTGATCATACCAGGTATCGGCATGGCTATCGTGATCGTTGGTGACAATCTGTGAGGCGGCCGAGGCAGCGATAAAGGCCGCCGCGGGTGAAACAGAGAGCGGTGGTGACATGAGACTGTGGGCGATGGTGGATGGTCGGTCGCTGGAAATACTCTGTGTCCTAGATCTCACACCACGGGGAGAAGTGATGCCCGAGGCAGGCCGTGACATGGCCAGGTCGGGGGTTGGGGCTGCCATGACGGCGGTCTATATGGTATCGACGGGTAGACCTACACAGGCCTCCCAAGGGTTATTGTCGAACGGGCTCCGGTCGCTAACGGGAGGGCTTTCGTTTGTCTTGTGCGAGGTGAGCCCAGAGAGACCCGGACAGACGCAGGCTCGAGATGGCAAAGTGTTGAGGTCGCGATGCACGGTGGCTGGACGGCTGCAGGCTGCGTTTGCGGGTGAGTGCTGATTTCTATTAGTGGAATTGTCGCAATCGAGATGGAACACTGAAGCATAGAGATTGGGGTCGCAGTCGCATCCCTCGTAGGGTCTCAAGCGCGGAAGCAGAGCGGATAGTGGGAGCGGAGAGATGCTCATGTGTAACCACACTTGCAAGACTGTACAACACGACCACCATTTGGGAGACGACAGCTGATGCCGACGGGAGCGCCAAACGTCACAGGCAAGACGGCTGCAGGGCGCCGATCGCACCAATGCGATTGCCGCAGGATGCCAACAGAAGCGCGAGGCCGAAGGGATGTTTGCACATTCGAGGTGGCTTGCCGTGCGTCTTGTCTTGAGTTGAGGGGGCAAGAGGAGATAAACGGATGGAATAGGGATGACAATGGACTCACCTCGAAAGCCAAGATAGGTAGTAGAAGCAGCCGAGATGGCGGCCGCAAAAGCAAACAAACGAATACCAGCGAGTGACGGATGGAGTTGGGAGAAAACAAGAGCTGAGAATGGAATAGAATACGACTAGGAAGTAAGTACAGTAGAAATTGAGGCGGAGGAGGAGGCGTGAGCGTGTCGTCGTTTTCCTCTCTCTTGCGCAGCAGGCTGTGGTGGTGGTCTCGCTCAGGCGGCGGATAGTTGGTGTGTAGCCCCTGGACCTAGACCCGGACAAGGACCTGGAAAGCTTCTGGCGCCGACACACTCGGGGATCTTGAGAGCGAAGGGGATGGACCCTGCGGCGCGCGGAATCGACAGCAGGTTCTGGAGCACGCAGCTAATTGTATGTACGGGCAGCAGTAGGGAGGTAGCGTGGTACCAGAGTCGCAGGCCAGGCCGCAAAGTAAAGTCCCGTCGCAGCGCAACGCGACGCAGCGCAAAGCCAGGGACCCGGCTTGGTGAGGAATAGTCGACACAAGATAATGGGATTTGCGACGGACCCCCGACAGAGCCCTGAAGGGGTCTAGTCAGTCTAGTCCCTGACGGGGATGATGGGATGTTTCCACGGCGGCCGGGGTGGGCTGGGATGGCAGGCCTGACTGCGACTGGGTGAGACACAGAGGCTCGCTAGATGCAACTCCACAGAGTGGCCGTTCCTGGACAAGGGCCTTGGTGGGAGGATCGCAGGGTTCGAGTCAGGGACTCTGGACGGCCACGGGCTTCGCTTTTGATTGGGATAGATGGGGATGGAGGGGCGGCCGGGGGACCACTTTGGATCAGGAGTTTGGTGGTGTTGTGCATTGCTTTAATTGCGGGTGGGAATGGATGTGTATCAACGGGGGATGACCTCTCGCAGATAGAGTGAGCTATGTCGGTACCCAGGAGGCCATGAGCACTGTCCGAGTACTTTGATACGGATAATAGCGAATAGAGGCTGGGGGGAGATATGACACGGCCGAGTGGCTACAACCTCGATACCCATGTGTAATTAGCATTTCCCTCCTCTAGCAGCACTTGCTCCGCGATATTCATTACCATCATGGCTAGCCTCGTGGACGCTCGGCAAAGCCGCCTTTGCGGCTCCTCATCATGACTAGCACGGTTAGTGAAAGGGAGCTTAGGGCGTCCTGCCACTGACTGCACCGTCGTGGTAAGTCAATTTAGGCATGGCCTCCATTAGAGCTGAAGACTTGCTTGTCCAGCGCCCCGGTGGTTGGTGTTGAAGATACTAGGTACCTAACCTCCAGTACACGATGGGGGAAAGGGTTTGTATACGGTGCAATTTCTCGTCATCACACACAGTCATTTCGACTTGCGCCTGCCCGGAGAGTCTGAGGTCCCGTCTCGCTCACCACATCCACATCCACATCCACATCCACATGGAAGGGAAGGAAAGAAGGAGCGATCCGTGCGGCTTCGTCTCATTCCCCGTCCAGTTCCATTATTCGTGCTCAGCTGAAGCGGCGCTCTTCCATCTGTGCCATCTTCTTCCGTGACCATCAGACCACCTGGTGATGCACAACAGCCCGTGTCCTAGTATTGACCGAAGCCGTCCCTATTCATTTCTCTCTGTGCGTCACAAAACCTTTTCTCCTGTGTTTTCCTTTTTCCCGTTGCGTTGAACATTCGATCGCTATATTGGCCCGTGCCAACCCCTGCTTCTTTGTGCTTCACGACTCCATTCTGCTGAGACGACATGCACATCCTAACACCTTCTATGTATGGCACGGTTACATGGTGGATTCTGTAGCCGGAGGCATGGCCAAGCAGGGTTCTTGACGACTCCACTGCCTCTTGGGCCGTTCGTCCAAAGGGCAGCAGCATTCATCTCATCTGCGCTCGCTCTCCATCAGCCCGCCTCTGCTCGATTGATATCCTCGCACAGACGGACGCCAGAAGGCGCCCAGCTCTCTCCATTCTCCACGGTCAATGAGCCAAGCCCACCCGCGGCGTGGCAGCCCCTCGCAGCTTCGCAGATGGCCGGTGACCCCCCTCTAGCTCAGTCCGTGTCTGCTCCACAAGCCACGCGGGTCAATGGAATGCTGGGCCGCCACCCACCCAGCTCGACGCGGATGGAACACCTCAGGAGGCCCGCGGCGAGCGGGAGGCGGCGAGACGGGATGAGGCCAAGTCACATCGCGCACCGACTTACACAAGCTGCAACGCGCTGGTCTGCAGTCTAGGCCGGCTAACCAAGCGACAAGTCCAGCCGGTACGCTCTGGAGCTGGAGGAGGATCCCCAGCATGGGTCGGTCATGCCTCTCCTGAATACTGCCGACTGAACCTCAGGCCTGGAGTCAACGGCACTTCTCTCCGGCTTGATGCAGGCAGGGGGACGTTGCAGAGGCTCGCAGAGGTTGTCGATACTTGCATCCAGGCATTGGATCGCTGCCCCCGGCCTTACATCCCGCCAACGGTAAATCAGGGGTTAGGCTCGGGTACCACCACCACGTTGTCTTTGTTCCCTGACAGAGAAGCGGTGTCTGTCTCGTCATTCTGTTTTGAAACCAGATGGTTTCCACAGCGCAGGGCAGGGCAACCACCTGCCCGATTCTTCAAACCGTGCACTGACTTGTACGGTTGCGTGTTTGTTCAGCCAGCCAGATGTGCTCGTTCCCATGGCGGTACGTATCAGCACAGCACAAAGTTGATCAACAACGGGCTCGGGCAGTGAGCGGCATGGGAGATTAGCCCATGGTCAACCCGCAGAGGCGCCGTTACACAATCATCTCAAAAGAGGCGATGACTCGGCCAGCTCCCGCTGGAGATGAAGATAGAAATGCGGCCACCCGCAGCTTGCCTCATGGGGCGGCCCCCAGCGTCCGCAGACTCGGTTCCCGCTGCAAGAGACAGTCCAGAGCTTCTCGACGAGACATTGCGAAGGCGCCGGTGCAAAGTCAAATTCGTGTTCCAGCCCAACGGGGCTTTCTGGAACGCCCTGATTATCTCGTCCCAAGAGCGATTCTGGCTGATGATTGGCTCCAAACCGACCGCTTGAGGTTGCTCAATCTACGATCCTGCATACAAGCTGGGCTGGTGGCAGGTCGGATATTTTCCAGTGCCGGCCGAAGGACGACTCGTACATGATGGCACCCGGCCCCATGGGTCGGGGTACGACAAAGAACACCGGGCTGGCTGCTGGGTCTCCGACACGGGTGTGATCGTCACAGAGCAATGTCTCAGACAGTTGCTGGGTCTCACCTCTAACATGGCTCAGATGCCGCCGCGCTTGAGCCCGTCGGCTTGTTGGTGATAACTACTGGCTCTCGTTTGTCGCCCGTATCGTGTCGTCACCCCGATCGACATCTCAGCTATCCACTAACATCCTCCCCTACGGCTTGTCAATCTAGCCAGCAACCACATCTGGAACAAGTGGCGGCGCTATATCGGCTGGCACCAGTCGCAGCTCGAGATCTCTGGATCGTTTGGAGCTAGTGGAGATGATGCCCAGAGCGCTAATTGGCGTCACTCAACCAGGATCCCCAACCACAGATGCGCTGTCATGGAAAACGACATACCCGACGGCTTGGGCACGCCAAACGAAGAGCTTTCTGCATGCTGCTTCATCTGATGGCGAGCCTGCTTGCCGGCCACCTTGTTTGCCCCTCCCAACGTTCCTGTGCCCCCAAGCTATGATGGACTATCTCCTTGGGAACGCGGGGACTACCAGAACGTACTCGTCTTCACTACTAAGATACTATCTAAGGCTCTAATAAATTATATGATACTAGGTTAAAGTCTTATTCTATTTATGAGCGAGCAATATGATAGACTAATCATAATTAGTCTAGATCCCTATCTAATACATAATGGCAGTCCCCGCGCAACCAAGGAGATTTTGAGACATGTCGCGGATCTCCCGCCTACCCAGACAGGGCAGGGTTCCTTTGATACCGAGCAATTCGCCGCTTCCCAGCATTGTCTTGGAGGCTTGATCCACTGTTGAAAGGGATATGAAGCTAGAGATCAACTGATGAGCTCGCCTCATGCCGTCTTGCCTCGGTGGCTTGGCAATTTCCATTCACATCAAGACGGGAAAAGCTAACTTGCCCACCAGAGACAAAGGAATCACCCTTAAAGCAAAGCCCGTAGAATCCCTACCTACTCCGGAAGCGTGATGACTACCTGGCTCGGCCCGAAGTCTAGGCGCCCTCATCGGCGCCTCAATACATAGCCTACCCTGCCATCGGTGCACGTCTTCACGGCGCTGTTTGCTCGATTGTTTGGTCGATGGCGCCAAAACTAGAAACAACAGAGACTGGCGGGCAGTGCACAACGCCTCTGATGCAGGTTGCTTTGCTTGGAAGTACCGGGAGGATCTGCACAATAGCGTTGAAGGCCTGGTCGAGACTCGAGCTGGAAGGAATGCAAAGCCGCGGGCCATTCACTGTATCGAGGGTAACTCTCCTCGGTCTCCCATTCTCTCCTTTAATCGGCATCTCTAGATGAGCATGCAGTTTAGGACGATTTATATATGAGGCATGGTCTAATCACTATCAAGGTATCCGCTCAACGGTTGCACAAGTACCAGTATCTTGTATAAGCGCGGTGGGTGCGTGAGCACGTTCAGAAGACAAGACCTAGGGGAGGATTGGGTGAATTGCTTTATGTTATACTAGCAGTCAAGACCGGCATCGGCTTCCATAGTCTCGTCCAATAACGTGTCATATCAGAGGAGTCAATCTTGTCTCCTCCGCCTGTAGGCACTGTCTGGTTTCTCTACCAAAGTAAGTCATTGGCCTCTGGTACTTGACTGCTATTTTCTTACCGAGTTCTGCCGGCTCTCATAGGAGTCCTGGCCACTCTTCCAGGCCCAAGGCTCTGTGTAAGTTGCTTCGGTTCAGGCGCCTCGCAACGCCGACAGACCGACGCCGTTCCGTGGGGGAGGAACACGTCTAGCCAGTGTCTTCTCTGACCATTCTTCGCCTCAGCCTTGGCCGAGTGCGAAAAGTCGGTCCGCAGCCTAAGCTTTGTGACCTGTGTTGGCCTGGAGTGATCCTCTGCGGTCTTCTGCCACGGTTATTGTTAGTGGGTGCGGTACTGAAAAGCTCTGCGGTGATCTTACCTCGTCCGCGGCCATACTGGCACGCTCTGCAGAGGTACTCGATGTCCTCTCGGCAGCCCTGAATGTCTGGCTGGCATACAGGCTGGCCACACTTTTGCTCGATCTGAGCGACACGGCCTCCACACATGGGACAGAGAACCCATACGCCTTGGCACATGGTGGTCTGTCTTTTGGCTTGTTGAAGAGGAATGTGGTTTTCTTTTCGGTTTCTTGACTGACTGCCGGAAGGCGGTTTTTGCTGTCGATGAAAGCTGTCGGGTTGCTCAAGTGGTTGCTTTTGAGTGCGAATCCGACGATGGTGAGTATCAGTTCCAAAGCCGAAATCAGCCGGTCATTTATATCTAGCAGTAAATCGGTGAATGTTCTCCTCGATCTGTATTCGGCGGTTTGTTCGGGTTGCTCTGTGCTTGTTCAGTTCTGCCCAGTCAGTTTCACTCGGTGATGACGTCGCAAGTTGCAGGAGGACCATGATTTCCAAGGTTATAAAGGTTCGTTCGCCAATTCCATTGTCTATAACAAATGATCTTGAATTCTGTTCGGGCTTGTTCGAGGTTCCAGATAGAAAGTTGCTATTCTCGTCGTGTTTCGATATCAGGGGGCTTGGTGGTCTTCAGCCGCAAACCCCCCCTTGTTCTTTGTTCATTGAGACGAGATGAAACTAAACATTGTCGCGCTTTTCAGCCTCGAGCTAATATTTTTTCGTTTCCAGAACAACAGTGGGACAAGAAGAGGAGGGACAAAGAGTCGGGTCATAAAAACATGGCCAAGGATTGTCACCGGGGTATCAGGCCAAAGGAAGTGAGGCCGCGGCCAGTTTCAACCATGGTGAATATATATGGGCTGAAGCTAAAGCCCTTCGGATAGAATGATGTAGAGTGATTATGAATACCGTTCATATCGTAATGTATGTTTGATGTTTTGTGCATTAGTTGTCGTCGTCAACTTGAGAGGGCAGCCATGGTCATCAACCCTGATGCACGTTGCCATATCCAAGTGAGATAGCGACCAGTTTCGACCATGGTGAACATATATGAGTTGGAACCTAAGTCCTTGGATGAAATGAATAGAGAGTCATCATGGATATCGTTTCTTTCGTCATGGATGTTTGATGTTGTGTGTTTTAGTTGTTGTCGTCAACATGGTGCTCGTTGCAATGCCCAAGTGAGGTCGCATAGCTACACATTCAAGGCAGCAAGTCGGAAGACCAAAAATTTTCATCAAGAATGTCGCGCATGGCAGACTCGAGGGGTTTTTATTCGCGGTTTTCACTAAGCGTGCATAACTCCTTTGTCGTCCTGGTTCTTTGACAGTGGCCCTCGACTCCCGCTTGTGTCATGATTGTTCCGACCCTCAACTCTGTCGGGACAAAGGCAGTCGCACACTAAATATAGAAAACATGGATGAGTTCGGTCGGGTTGAAAGAGACTTCCGTGAAGGTGTGAGGGGTTTCTTTCAAAGGGGACTGCGAGTACCTTGCACTCGGATCGATTCGGGGCCTTCATGACACCCAACACACATGCCAGCTTGGCCACTGAATACTCTGCCAATCATGTCAACATTGAGGAATTATTCGAGGGAAAACTTTGAGTCTGTCATGTCTATCACTGCAGGTCTCCCTGAGTTTAACTAGAGGGTATCCAAGATCTAATGGCATAATAGCCAAAATCGTCCAACTGTCGCATTAGTATAGAGCCGATATCTGTACGTGGGTTGGCCGACTACGGCCTGTGTTTGCCCCGAATTCGTACGAGCTGTGCATTATACTGTGATGACGGCCCAGATGAGATTGAATATCGGTTCTAGAGCAACGCCAAGCTATGGTGTTTGGGTCAGGCGCGGTTGCTTCGATTCAACCAGCGCCTGAGGCGCACACGGTAAGAATCTAGCACCCTTGGTTGTTGTGGCGACTCTGCCACTTGGTTGCCCGGCCCCTGAGGAGTACCTAGTCCTTGGTTGTGGGTTCAAGTGGTTATACTGGCTGACTTGACCATGCAGTTGTTGTGAAAGAGGAGGACTAAGTCTCCGAGCATTGAATATTCGCTCTAAGCTGGATTTGAGGCGGGCGTTTGTTGCTCGGGTTGACTACTGCCCTGGTGAATCTACTGCTCACTGGTGCACGACTCTCAAAGAGATATCTCGAGGCGCCTGCCAAAAATCACCATCTCCCTCCCAGAAGTAACCGCACCTAACCCAAATACCATTGCTTGGCGTTGATTTAGGACTGATATTCGATCACATCACGGCCGTTACCACAGAGTACTGTACAACTCGTACAAGTTCGAGATAATCACGAGTCACAGCCTCGCGCAGAAGAGCCTAATATCACCTACCTCAAGCTATCTCGGGATCCAGTAATAGATCAATCCGACATCGACACGGATACCAGGGAGCTCATGATGCCCATCAAGCACATTGCTAGATGGCTAGAAACCGCCCATCGTCACCTACCTCGAGCTGCCTCGGGATCCAGTCTTAGTAAACTCAAGCAAGGAGAAGTATCGCAGATGCCAGCGGAGGAATCCTAGCATGACGCTCGCTATATCAATGACCCGCGGCAAGGCACCCGAAGCGCCGTTGGAATATGACATCGGAGATGTACATTTCATGGGAGCGAGCTCGCTCGCCGCGAGAAACTCAAGGACGAGGTTCTCAGTTAACTCAAGGACGAGGTTCTCGGTCAACTCAAGCGGGTAGAGGTGTCATAGATGCCAGAGAAGGAACCCTGGCACGACGCTCGCTGTATCAACGACCCGCGACAGGGCGGGGGTAACGTCTTGTTGAACCTCTCGCCAAGTCAGCCCCAATCGATTGCCAAAGAACAACAAGGCTCCCGAAACAAACGCTGCGCCCCAGGGCGCGACAAAGGCGAGAAAATATCATACCATCCAACCGGACCCTTTCATCAAACCTGTCATGGATACTGGCGGGATTGTTGGCGGCGTGGAGCAAAACCAGATCCCACGGACGATGTAGTTAGAGACGGGGACAAACCGGAACGATTTGAGACGGGCAGCGAATTGCATCAATTGTTAGCAAGCTGTCTTGTGCAGCACGGTAGCTAGGTTGAAACGGATTGTCCCCATCCGCAAAAATGAAGACAATCTGTAAAGCTCCCCGGGTTATAGACTCGGAGTCGAACCCTTTCACTGGTCGACCCCATTCGCAAAAGTACTTCCAGATCCTCCAGTATCGTCATCACCTCCCCCGTTATTTGGTCAGTACCATAGCTGCGATGTGCACGACCTTATAGTTCCTGGGGCTTTTTCTTCATACTTGTCATTGTCCTTGCCCCCGAGTCGGATCTTGTTTGGTTGGGCCTGCCGGGTTCCTAGGGCTGTTTCTTCATACTTGTCATTATCCTTGCCCCCGAGTCGGATCTTATTTGGCTGGGCCTGTCAAGGTTAGAGGTTTCTGAGCATTGAATTGTCCGTCCAAGTTGCATTTGAGGCGGGCCTTTGTTGCCTCGCGGCCTGCTTTGCCGTTGTCTGTTGCCTTGTTATACCGGGGAGCTTTGCGAGTGAGGTCGACCAGTGAAAGGGTTTGACTCTGAGTCCTTGGCCTTCGCGGCCTGCTTTGCCGTTATATGTTGCCTCGTCATACCGGTGAGCGGCGAGTCGGGCAAAGGCTCCTCGCCGAGGCTGTTACTCGCTGGTGAGAGACAGTAGGTTGGACAGAGTCTTGACCCTTAAGCTGGCAAAGAGCCCCGACCTGGTCACTCCGGGGGAGGGTAAGCCAAGTACATCTCCTTTCCTAAGGGGTACTTTAATCATCATTGAGCCTTGCCTTGGGAGAGTAAGTACTTGGAGCATAATATCCTAACAAATGAGATCATACTTACCACACAATTAAGTTATCCTAATAACACTGGGACGGAGTACGGACCGGAGCTCCTTGCCAGTTAAAGAGATACCGAGAAGCGGGTGTGGATTAACCCTGCTGGTGACTGAGGGGGCGCGCCGTTCTCATACATTTGCGTGGTAAGGGTTGCTGCGGTCGGGCTCGGCGGCGGTGCCGTTCTCAGTGAGCTCATTGCCAGCTGAAGATATACTGAGAAGCGGGTGTAGATTGACCCTGTTGATGACTTAGAGCGCGCTGGTGAAGGACAGTAGGTGGGATAGAGTCTTAAGGCCTAAGGAGAGGCTCGGGGCGTCCATCAAGCTGGGAGCCATACTGAGAAGCGGGTGTGGATTCACTTGACCCTGCCGATTGCTGAGAGCGCGCAACGTCCCCGTACATTTGCGCGAGGTAAGGGTTGCTGCGGTCGGGATCGGCGGCGATGTTCTCGGTCTTGGTCGGCTTTGCTGCCCCGGGCCTTCGCTGGCACTATGTGACATTCCTTCTCGCTTCGGAACAAGGGAATTGATGGTGGTACCTCATGGTGAGGATGGGTGAAGACAACAAGGACGTTTCCGCCGTCCTGCTCGGTGATAGGAGCCGTGGGTGCAGGTCCAAAGGGTTGGAAATAGTATTCAAACACCAACCGTTCGATCGCCTCGATCGTCCTCGTGTGCTCGATAGCAGTGCCTGGTGATTGCTTCAAGTTTGTATGAACTTGCTCTAATAGGGCCATTTAGAGTCTCTCATATTGTGGATAATCAATCCTCCATCTTGATCCGAATGTGCTTGACGGGCTCCCAGGAAATATACATCTCTGATGTCATGTTTCAAAGGCGCCATTCTGGGTCACCCATATTGTAGGTGATTGATCTGTCCTCCGTCTTGTGCTTGACGGGCTTCACGAGCTCGCCTGTATCCGTGTCGATGTCGCTTGATCCGTGGCTGGGTCCCGGGGTGGGTGGTATTGGGCTCTTCTGTGGGAGGCTGTGGCTTGTGATTGCCTCGAGCTTGTATGAACTTGCTCTAATAGCGCCATTCGGGGTCTACCATATTGTGGGTGATCGACCTGTCCTCTGTCTTATGTTTGACCGGCTTCATGAGCCCGCCCGCGTCCTGTGTCTGTGTCGCATTGATCCATGACTAGATCTCGAGATAGCTTGAGGTAGGCGATAATAGACTCTTCTGCGCGAGGTTATGACTTATAATTATCTCGAATTTATATAGGTTATATAGTACTCTATAATAATAGCTGAGATAGGATCAAATATCAGTTCTATATTAATGCTAAGGAATAGTATTTAGAGGGAGATAGTGATTTATGGCAGGTGCCTTAGGTGACCGTCATGCGCCACTTCGGGCTTATCGATAGGAAATACCTGGTTTTAACACCCAACTATAAAGATCAACGGAGTTTTTACAAGGCAGCTACCTATGGATTGAGAAGATTCAAGATAGGTACCATGGAATAATAAGCAGTACTTTGCTTCCCACCTAGCTTAGGTGATGAAGGCTGTACGTCAATTATCCCTGTCGTGATAAAAAGAAAAAAAAAGAAGAAAAAAAGAGCACCAAAAGACGCTCTAATCAAGAGATGTTGGAGTACCTGAAAGAGCGCAGATGGGTTTGAATCTCAGTTCCAGACCAGCGTCAAAATAAAAGTCAAATAATCCACCCTCACGAACTCATACCGCGCCACTCGGCGGAAGCCATTCTGCTGCCGCCATCAGTGCAGAGGCTGATTCGTGACCATCAATGTCCTGCATAATTCTCACGCTGCACCTAATAACACTGTCCAGGTCGTCGAGGTGGATATTTCGATACAGGTCTCAGGGTTTGGAATTGTACAAAAAAAGATTAAAATAAAATAAAAAAAAGTGGTTATCTTCTCAATCAACTTCCATTAATGATGGATAATAGGCCTCTAGGGATTTCTAGCAGGTTATGATTCACCTGAATGGCCATGTAGTTTAGGTGGGACGAAACCATTGGGCTAGACAGCATCGTAATGTGATTTGGATACTCTGGTACGCAGTAGGTAGTCTTCACTGTTACAAGTTGAATTTCTCGCTATACCTGTGGTCCGAATGTTGTTTTAGTATTGGGATCCATAGCTATAGACCATCAAGGCCATGCCATCTCCGTGCTGATGCTGTGTCGTGACAGGAGGTAGAGCGACATCAAACTTCCAAAGGAGGACAGCAAATATGGACATGGGCAGCACGTATTGGAATGGGGTAACAATTGGGCATGCGTGATTGATGGGTAGTGACCGGCATCAAATGGTACAAGAGGAACCCCTTGGCGTAGACAGAGGCATTTATATTGAGATGGCATTCTTCGGCTCCATCGGCTTGAGGAGGCAAGGCGATAGACCAGGACGAAAGATCAGTACCCCTTTTGCATCAAGGAAGATTGCAACTACGCGAATAAACGCAGTCTGTCTTCCTCAACTGGTCAATGAGGCAAAGACAGAGGCCCCAAAAATGATTGGGATTATATCGAAAAGGTTCTGCCTCCTGTCACACAACCAAGACTGTTGGTGAGATGCAGAATACTGCGGAGGGAGACGAATTGTGAGCAACAGCGACCCCCAGCAGCCAACCCATCATAATGTGTAGATTTGGGGTTGTAACTGAGCTTTATCTACAAGTGAAAGCCTTTATCTACTTAATTATTACATTTTAAGATGGATATTGGCCGTGTACCTAGATGAATTGTCGTGGGCTGGATGCTCATCGAGATGACTCCTTCCCAACCAGAGCGCTCCTTCCTCGACGAGGCCTTGAATACGATCAAACAGGCAGTTATTGAGAGACATCGAAGACGTCAAGGAGAGCATCTAAAAGGACATCAAAGCGACCAGATACGCCCTCGTCGGAGCATAACACCAGAGACCCATATTTCCCGGGAGGCCACTCGCCGCGAGAAGCTGAAGGAAGAGATTCAAACTCAAGTAAGAGGAAGCGAGAACGACATGGCCCCAACTGCAGGTTCGCTTCGACACCGTCTCCCAACTCCACCATGATATCCAGAGCGCTATTCAGGGACACCGGGTCTTGGTTGGATCCCATGAAGAAATGCCCGGTGTTGCAGTTCTACTCGAGCTACCAGGCAATACTGAGGAAGGGTGTGGGATCCATAGGCACAACCACCACCACTCGCCCTCGCCCCCCTAAGCCTCATACACCACATTGCCAAATTAGTGCCATATTTTATGTTCAAAATCAACTCGCCTTTCTTGTCCATTGTCAAAGACGGTTACTTCCTTAGAGAGGGTATATCGGTGGTGCTCCTCCAGTTTTGCCCTGGCACTGCCAGTCAACTGCCACTGCGCACCCTAGATAGACGGCACTGTTCTATTGACAACATGGCGTCAATAGAAACAAGCCCTCGACCAAAGAGGATATATCGTACCTAAGTTTAAAAATGCACTCGACATTTCCTGCCTGTTGTTTTGAAACAACCTTCCCAAACTTCATCCTCTGGTCACCATGTGGTCTCGCTCATGCAAGGTCCCGCGGGGCTGTTTGCTCCCCTTCCTAGGAGTCTTTCTCTTTATCGTCCAGTTTGGCCTTTCTCTGGGCGACCTATCTTCGATCAGGTTGATGCAGGATATTGTATGCAAGCGTCATTACGGAATCACGCATGATGAGTTGCTCTCAGAAGAAGAGTGCCGGGGCGAGGCGGTGCAGCAGGAGCTCAACACCATCGTGATGGGGATTCTTATCTCGGTGACTGTATCTGGTAAGTCGCTCAAACCGAATCTTGAGTAGGATTTTTAACAGAAGATCAGGCGCTCTCGTGGCTTTTCCTCTTGGAATTCTCGCAGATCGAATCGGCCGCGTCCCCATTCTCAGCATGAGCATTCTTAGCATGCTACTCTCCCAAGCTTACGGCGTGGTCATATGCTGGCAATGGAAGAAGATACCAGTGGAAGCACTCTGGGGTCTCGGTGTTCCATTACTCTTGGGCGGTGGACGAAGCGTTGCGGAAGCCATGGTGTTTGCCATCATAGCAGATGTGGTCCCCGACAAGAAACGGTATATCCCATCACGTTTGGTCAATGATTGGCTGCTAATCGTCAGCCAGGGCAGTATGGTTTCAGTGGATAGTCGCGGCTGTACTTTCGGGACAGCTCCTTGGGCCTCTATTGGCGGGCGTTCTCGTTCAGTCCTCGATATGGCTACCGCTCTGGATATCACTCGGCCTGGTTGCATTCGGAGGCGCCATTCTCGCTGCCTTTACCCCAGAGACGCTGAGGAGGGGACAACCTCAGGAAGCCTTCAACCTGGGCTCGAATAATCCTGCTTCAAGCAACGTCTTCAACCCCAGGCTGCCGAAAGAGAATTGCTCTACTTGGGCAACGCTGAAATTCATCTTCAAGAGGCCCATGATTTGGCTCCTCCCTGGCGCTGTTCTGACGATTCCCCTCGCGACTATCCAATCCGATATTTCTATTCGTCTGATGCCCATCCAGTTCGACTGGCGCCTGGACCGGTCTATACTCCTCATATCTCTACGAAGTCTAGCCACACTCATCACGCTGTGTGTGCTACTGCCAGCCGCCTCTTACCTCTGGACCAAGCTCTCAACAACATCCCCTCACCAACGGGATCGCATCTTTGCTCGAACGAGTTCACTCCTCTTCCTTGCCGGGAGTACGTGCATGATGATGGTGTCTGATGAAACCTTGGTCATGGCAGGTCTCGCCGTCTCAGCGCTGGGTTCAGGCCTGCCGACGCTGTGCCGCGCGATGCTGGTCGGTGCGACGGGAGAGGAGCGGGCCGGGACCATGTTTGGCGTGCTGGCGGTCTGGGAGGTGCTGGGGTTCCTGGGATGCGAGATGGGCATGGGAGCGCTGTTTGGGGTTGGGTTGAAGACGTGGATTGGCATGCCGTTTTGTCTGGGGATACTGCTCGCTCTGGGGATAGCTACGGCTACTTGGATTGTCCCACAGAGGCTTCCGATGGTCAGGAACATGGGACGAGACGTGAACAGTCTATAGACATGCTAGTTGAGTGTGGTTGTGAATAAGAAAAGAGGTTGTTTTCTCTCACATGTTACCCTGGAGGGTCCAGACGACGGACATATTATGATATCTCCTTAGCCACGCGGGGACTACTAGAGCATACTTATCCCCATTGCTAAGGCACTATCTAAGACTTTAGTAAATTATATAATATTAAGTTAAAGTCTTATTCTATTTTTTAATAAGTAATATAATAGACTAGTTACACTTCATATAGATCCCTATCTAATTAATACCTAATAGTAGTCCCCGCGCAACCAAGGAGATAAGAAAAGAAGTTGTTTTCTCTCACATGCTACCCTGGAGGATCCGGACGACGGACATGTTGTGACATGATCCACAACTCAGGTCGTCAATCTCCACGCCAGCCGCATGAACAAGGTCCGAGACAAGGTCTATCCCAGAAGATGAATTCTCAATCCGAGGGGGTGATTCGTCCACGTCTCAGCGGACCAAGAATTGCACGACATGTCACAGAGGTGAAGCTGAGGCTGGAGATTCCAAGCTCAACTCAAGCAGGTACCACGACGTCCGAGGTGTCACCAGGTAGTATCAGCCTGGCATCGGAATCAACAGGCAAGGTTACACCCCCTTGTAACTCTCACATATGTTTCCACCGAGTGCGGGCTTTTTCTACTCCTCTATGCCCGTGTCTCAGAAGCCACCCAAAGCAATAATAATACTACGCATCCCCAGATAAAAACATATGCAGGCCACGAGCCCCATTGACAACTGCAAGTCGCAAATTGCTGCTCTCCGCGCCTTGTCTCAGTCCCAGTCCCTGCCAGGGGATACGCGGCAACGCCCGATGATGCAACTCGCCCTACCGTGTCATCATTAGCCATCTGCTTTTTTCCCCCTTCGCTTCGCCTTGATTCAATTGCTGACCTTCAACTTTGCTGGCCTACGCCGTTCCTAGGAGGTGAGATTATAGACTTGCGCTACTCCATACTCCAGACTTATCTATCCACGCCGGCGAGCACGTCAGCTTCCAACATATTCTCCACCGTTAGAAGTCTCTCAATTGCAGCTTGAAGAAGGGAAATCTCTTCCTGTAAGCAAAAAATGGCGGCGGATCAGGTCAACACTGAGGAGGCGCTCCGGCGGGTCATCCGGACTACTCCCATCATCGACCATCACGCACACCCGCTGCTCAAGCTCGGTGCTATTAGGAGGCATTCACTCCTATCCATCGCTACCGAGGCCAACGGCGATGCTCTCGCCTCCTCGCGTACCGGCCTCGCTCACATCCGCACCGTGAAGCATCTGTCCGGACTTCTCGGCACTGAGCCAACCTGGGAAGCCGTCGAGGCAGCCATCGTGAGGAAGCAAGGGGGAAACTACCAGCAATGGATCCGGACATGTCTTTCGGGGATTGAGAACATCCTCGTCGACGATGGCTTGGGCAACTCGGCTGATGTCGAGCCTTACAACACGCTTGACGCTTACACGAGAAGCCCCAACAAGCGTATCCTCCGCATCGAGGAGGTCGCGGCTGATAGCATTGAGCGGGCGTGTGCTCAGTTCTCCCACCCTTCCGAGGCATTCTCGGGAGCCGTCGAGAATTTTATGGATGCCATCTACGACGCCCTCGACGACCCCGAGGTTGTCGGCTTCAAGTCGGTCATCTGCTACCGGACCGGCCTCGATGTGGCTCAGATCACTGACCTGGAACTTATCATGGCAAAGTTCCAGGTTGTCTTTGAAGAAAGGAAGGCAGAAGGTGCCGAGAAGTTCTCACGACTTGAGCATGAGCCCCTCAACGACTACTTCCTGCATATCCTGGCCGGCTTGATCCAAAACAGCGAGGATGAGCACAAGAAGCCTCTCCAGTTTCATACTGGTCTCGGCGATAACGACATCACACTGACCAAGTCATCGCCTGCCCATCTGCAGGAATTCATCAAGACATACCCCGAAGTGCCGATTGTACTTCTTCACGCCGGCTATCCCTTCACCCGCGAGCTGGGGTATCTGGCCACAGTCTACAGCAACGTGTACGCCGACATTGGCGAGGTGTTCCCCTTCCTGAGCCGTGACGGACAGGAGGGAGTCGTCCGCCAGATTCTGGAACTCTGTCCCGTATCCAAGATCCTCTGGAGCACAGATGGCCACTGGTTCCCCGAGACGTACGTCCTGGCCGTGGATCAACTCCGAGAGGTCCTGGACACCGTCCTGGTTGACTATGTCTATAAGGGGGACTTGACCTGGCCGCAAGCAGGCCAGCTGGTCAAGGATATCCTCTTCCACAACGCAAACAAGCTCTACGACCTTAGATTGGAGTTTCGACCTCTACAGACAGACTCGAGCTATAGGCTTGAGAGCTCCGAGTACGACAATATCGCAACGCTGGCCCGGTTCCTGAAGAACAAGGAGGAGCCGAGGTTCCTGCGGGTGTACTGGAACGACTTCACGGCGATGCCCCGGATGAGGGCTATCCCGATGCGTAAGGTGTGGTCTCTGCTTCGCAACGGCGAGGATTTCACTTTTGGTGTGACAAAGGCCGGCCTTGGTCTTCTCCAGGTTGATGTGCTAGCGCCTAATGTCACGCCGATAGGAGAGTATAGACTGCACCCGGATCTTAACACTCTCCGCCTCGGTCCTCGGAAGGGTCACATCACCGTCATGGGCGACTTTAAGGAGAAGGATGGTTCGGCTGTTGCTCTTTGCCCCAGGACCCTACTTAAGCAGACTCTTGTCAAGGCAGCCGAGCAAGGCCTGGCGTTCACCCTTGGGTTCGAGATCGAGCTCATCCTCTTCCGTCGTGGAGAAGAGAGCAAGTACGAGGCTCTCAACGGTGATGGACATGCATGGTCAGTGGGACGGGCGATGGAGCATGAGGCGATCGAGGTCCTCGAGGACGCCATCGAACAGCTCGACGCTGCTGGTGTATACATCGAGATGGTACACCCCGAGAGCGCTAATGGGCAGTACGAGGTTATCCTGCCCAAGGCCCCTGCTCTCGAGGCGGTCGACACTCTCCTCTACGCACGGGACGTCATCAACAGCTGCGCTACAGCTCGAGGATTCCGCATGACGCTACATCCCAAGCCATACGCCATGGCTTGTGGAACGGCGGCGCATGTACACATGTCCATCTCATCGGCCAAGGGCTCGGATAAGGAGGTGTATGAGCCGTTCTACGCCGGTGTGCTGAAGCACCTCCGGGCCATCACCGCCTTTACATACAGCAACATGGTCAGCTACGAACGAGTGCTGGACGGCTGCTGGGCTGGCGGCACCTGGGTGGCCTGGGGCACGCAGAACCGCGAGGTGCCGCTGCGCAAGATCGAGGACAGCCACTGGGAGCTCAAGTGCATCGACGGCCTCGCGAACCCGTACCTGGCGCTGTCGGCGGTGCTGCTTGCGGGCACCAAGGGCGTGGCGGATGGGGAGGCCATGGCGTGGGGGGACTGCGTCGAGGACCCGTCGCAGCTGTCGCTGTCGGAGAGGGAGAGGCTCAACGTGAGGGTGAAGCTGCCCAAGAGCATCAAGGAGGCCCTCGGGGCGCTGATGCAGGACACTGAGCTGTGCGAGCTGCTGGGGTCGGGGCTCGTGCACAGGTATTTCGATGTCAAGAAGGCTGAGACGGATATGCTGGAGAAGATGGATGATGAGGAGCGGTCTCGGTGGATCATGGAGCGGTATTAATGGAGTAGCCGTGAAGGTGTAGAAAGGTGTTTATATTAATAGAGGATATGCTATAATCAAGCTCGTCACATTGGATCGATGAGTATCATCAAGCTCGTCACATTGGATTGATGAGTATTGTTAAGCTTATCATATTAGATTGATGAGTATCATTAAACCTATCATGTTGGATTGATGAGTATCATCAACTTATTCTAATAGATCGATCAACTCGCTGTGCGGATAGGATACAATGGAGTAAGTACACGACGAGAAAAGCAAGCTCCTGACTGAAACATGGTTAAAATCAATAAACGCCATAGATGTGCAGGCCTCGCCGTAAGAATGTGCATGGTTGATGCTGGCACCTGGCAATTGGTTCCTTTTGGGGGCCGCGGAATGAGGCGGCTCCATGATGGCTTTGAGCCGGTGCAACGGCCTGCAGGGAGGATTCCGGCATCGAGATGTCTCTTCTGGGTAGTCAATGTTACGTGGTAGACCAAGAACCTCTCGATTTATTGCAAAACATTGCTTCTAAACCGTCGTGAGGCTCTACTGCATCGCCATGTCAGGATATCCTCGCATCGAGCATGGAGTTGAAAAGACAAGGTGGACCTGACCCGAGGAGACGTCGATCCCCCGTCCAAAATCAGATCTGCAAGGAAATGGGACAAAAGCTTGGCCCTGGCAGGACCCGCTATTCCTGTTCCATTACGGAGCAGGTTGTTTCTTGGGCTCCTTGCTCCGTAGGTCGTCGATGGAGATTAACGGAGCAGGTAACAAGCCCGAGCCCGGACAGCAAATAGCTTGTTTCTAGATGTCAACTTGACACCGAGTTCACGCTATCTTCCTTGGAACCGCCCGTGTCTACTAATGCTCTTATTGATCTTGGCTTCAGAACCAGGGCCATCAAGAAGAAAACCCCTGGCGTAGCGTACCCCCCGGTCATATGCGGCTAACCTTTCCAAGGGCATTCGTCTCCATCCCCCGGACTGCCCGTATAAACTTCATGAGCTGAGTGGACCAGGCGTAGAAATGCACATTTCTTAGCATCACGGCAGTCTTCACAGCTCAAAAGTAAATACCGAACCATCCGTCGTCAGTAGAGCTGAAGACAATGATGGATCCGTCCATTGTCAGGACCCGCCAAGCCGACCTCGTCGCCTCAGCTGGGCTTGGTCGCCCGGAAAGCATCGCCCATGGCGCGCTAATCCATTCCATCCGAGAGAGAGACGAGAGAGAGATGGAACCTGAACCTACCTACGGGTACCCATGTGCCTGTCCGCGACCTTTGATCTGGGCCTGTGCTTTTTTCCCTCTGCTGCGGTCGAGATGGCCCGGCCGATCATTTCCTCTTGCTGGTCTATGGACGCTCATCACCCGCGGCCGAACTAAACCAAGATTTGAGCTTGTTCCTCGGGGCGTAGCATTCGCATCTGTATGTTGGTAATTACTGGAAATAAGCGACGTCCCATTCCATCCATGGCGAGAGTTGCATGCGGAAACTGTCACGAAAGAAACCTCCCGCCCAAGGTAAAAACCGGCAGCTGCTTTCATAACATGAAACTGCCCTGGATAAGGTACCTACGGATCCATCCATGTTTTCTTTTCCGCTGGTGGGCCGACGCCGTGTTGTCGCAGTTGTCGCAGTTGTCCACTGAGCAATTACCACCACCTCCACTGTAGGTCACTAAGAGTGCAGCGCTAGACTGCAACTGGCCCAGCACCGCGACAGCACCGTATTCTCGACCTCGATGCCCGGCGCCCACGCCCACGCTGGACCTAGGCTTTGCCCATCTAGAGACGGGACCATCCCATGGATCACTTGGATTCCGCATCTTACTCTGTGCAAATTCTTGCTCCTGTTGTTCTCCTCTCATCGTTGTGCCATTCCCTTCTCTCCTTCATCGCCATTCCTTCCCTTCTTAGACGTCAAGTTCAAGGTATCATCTCCCATCCTCATCCACCTTCCACGCGTTCTCCATAGCCCAAGAAAGCCAAGCTTTACTGCCACGCCCCAGCCGTACCAGTACCAGAACCTCTGTCGATCACTACCCTTTCGCTCCTCTGTTCTCTCCCTACCTCCATC
>JAANQP010000145.1:0-169479 GCA_011320165.1 Fusarium protoensiforme
ATATAATAAGGTTAAATTACTTTAATATATATATATTAATTAAGTTTATAAAAGAAAAACCCTTTAATAAAAAAAAACTCTATATATTATATTATAATAATAATTATATATTAGCTATAATAATATCTTATTTTATTATAAGTTAATAATAGTTTAGGGCAATTCGCGGGGAGCCCGTGGGCTAACCCTCGCAGTTAGAACCAGGCAGTCATTGGAGAGTAAGTATCAAGTACCGAGCGAGGTGTGGATAGGTACTATATACCTCTATACTATCCCTACTCTTACTGCATAAACATGGAGGTCATCTGCTGATTTCTGGATTTCCATTTAGTCTCAGGGTACTGAGTCCGCGTGAAGCGTCGAATCCGCATTGTAAAGAATGCACTTTTGCAACAGCCGACAGGAGGCCCCGTGGATGTTGGCCCTCGCGACAGGTCAACATTTGTGTGGTCCAACTGCCTGCACCAGTTTTGCAATGCAGCACGCTTACCCTCGGATCAGGATGGGGTGGCATCTTTTTAGGATATCGCAGACAGGGCCTCAAAACGGACACGGAGGGCGGCCAGCCATGTGGTGCAATTTCATTGGCGAGTGTTGCCGTGGCTCAAGTCCTGGCAGAAGCAGGCTGTCGGCTTTCATCCCTCAATACTACCCAGATACATTAAGGGGGGGGAGTGGAGCGCAAGACCTCTTCTTCGCCTCTCTTTGCCATGAGGCTTGTGACAGCCATAGCGTTCACATTACCGATGGGTCGAATTAAATAGTATTTATCTGGGTATCTATGTCCACTATGGCGGCCGTTATACTGGCATGTGCGTTGTGATCTGGGCTGAATGGGGGGGTTACCTTGTTTGGGACAGTGACTGGTCTGGCGGCTTTCTGGTTTCGGTACGGAGACAGAATGTAGGAATCTCCAGTTGTATCTTAAACTATTATCTCCTTCCCTTATTTTCTGTTGGTGCCGTCATTCCTGCTGCTCGAGGGCTAATTATGAGATACTACAAAAGGGCCACACCTCTTCTCCCAAAGCTGCCTCGCCCTGTCCGCAATCGCCTGTCCAACTTCACCACTACCACTCATAGAATTAGTAATGACCCAGGCATGTGCTGCCATAGCTGCCCGCGGCGAATTGGCCAGACCTGGTCGCGCCGTGGTGTCCGTTGTAATGAGATTGTCGTCGGCAACGACATTCGTCACGTCTCGAAATAAGGCTGCGCAACCGTTGACCTCAGAATGATACCAGACTTGGTATAGATCTTGAGCATAGTATGAGTAGAGATCAGTGGCGGTCTGAGGACAATCCAAATCGTCCAAAACAGGACCTGAGCTGAAAGCCCACATGCCTTCGGTAAACGCAGTGAGGACTTCTTTGCCGTACGGGTCAATGTCGGCGACGTCTTTGAAATCGTTTTTGGTGAATGTGCCTTGGGGGAATTTGGCGAGGAGTTGCATGACAGGTTTCCACGCTGCGGCCATGGTGCGTGCATTTTTGGGGCCCGTTCGATATGTCTCCCGAGCCTTTAATGCCTTGCGGATAAGGGCCTCAATGTCCTTCCAAGTTTGGGCGTCAAGAGCTGTTCCCATTGTTGCGATTGGAGGAACGATTGGAAGTGATGAAATTTGAAGCCATGTTACAAGGCTCGATGAATTGCGCTCCGTCACCCTTTTTATAACCCAAGTGTTAGCCGCAACGGACGACTCAGCCGCAGGGAGACATACCTAGTTGGGGAAGTTCAGCTTTGATGACCTCGCATGATGGCTGCGTTACATTGATGTTACCGCCGCTAGAGCTAATTGCTGACGGGCTTGAAGATTCAGGCTGAAATTCGTCAAGGTTATTTGCGGCGGGCCGAGAAGTTATACTTTGGGCATCTCGGTATTCGTTCTAGATGACAATATTTATCCCAAAGTATGTACCAGTCACGCAACCTCCAATCTAAACGCATCATATTAACCGTGCAAAGCCTCCGGGAACAGCGCCGTCTCAATGCTACTCATGTTGAAAGGCGTGCTAAATATAAACTCGTTTGGTCCCTCCTTTAGGTTCTCGGTGTGAGAAACGGACTTGTACTCAACATTCTGGCACGCTACAGCATTGCGCACACCGCGGGAGCCGCTACACCAGCAGGAGATCTTCCACGTCTCCTCCCATTATCCATCGACGTTAACTTGCCAGGGGAGGTTACTGAAGGGGTGGTCAGATACTGTACTTTCCACGTATGTCCTGGTAGGATGCCATAGGCTGCTGACATGCACGTCAACAAAAGAAGATGAGGTGCTCAGCAATGCTGACCAACAGTTACTAGGTGCTGGAGGCTGTGCTTTACAATGAGGCGGCCGGTCGGCTAATTCGACGCCTTTCCTATTTAGATTTATCCGTGATGTTATGTCAGCAGCCTAGTGCTCGAATAGATTTATTTCCCCCGTCTAACTACAATGTACGAACGGCGAGAAGGGAAGCACAAGGAGCAAAGAACCGCGGCACTTTTCAAGAGTCAACTTGGACGCGTTTAGAACTTGGCTGCGCGTATTTACGCCGCATTTTTCCGATGAGCTGATCTCTCGCACTTCGAAACTAATGATATGCCATTTTAGGAAGCTTAAATGCTAGTGGAACCTTGGCCTTCCATGTCATTGCAAGGCATATGATCGTGGCATGAAGTCCCGAGGATTTGCGAGCGTTGAATAGCTGTTGTGTAAGGCTTCAGAGGCATAGACCAATAATTATATAAGGGGGCATGCGGGTATAGGTCTTATTCAATGACGCTTTAAGGAGCGCCACCCACCTCGCCCTCACGATAAAAGAACACGATTGTAACACGATTCTATTAACTACGAAACTGTACCAAGTAGTACATAAACACCGATGCTAGGCCGAGCCTAAACGCCGGCCTCGATTGAATACCGAAGACATCTGATATCCTGGTAAGCTCCAACACCATTATTCTCGTCCCAGCCTGAGAGAAGAGGTTAGCAGAAAGTCAAGCATAGCAGGGTCGGCCCACTCACAGTATGTCCATGGCATCTGGAACGCGTCGCGGCATCGCACGCTGTAGTCCTCCATGGGGTTGAGGACGTCCATGTCCTTGCGGCCACCGAGCTCCGTCTCGCAGCCCTCGAGCCACTGGACACGGTAGCGCACCTTGTGGTTATAGTTATCTCGCCATATCTTTTCCTCGTTGAAGCCGTCGGTGACGCGCTTGTCGATGTTGCCGAACCAGTCGTCGCACACCCAGGGCGGCTCCTCCGCCCACGACTCCTGGATCGGGACGTGGCCGGGGAAGTCGCTCTCCTTGTTGCAGACGGGCGGCGTGTCGACGAGGATTAGCTCGGGTGCCAGGTCGTCGCAGCTGTTGAGCCAGGCGCCGATGGCTCCCGTCTTGGGGTCGACGATGATGAAGTCTGCGCGGCCGCCCTCCTGCAGCGTCGCCCAGCGGATGTTGTTGCCCGAGGTACCGGCGTCGCCCGAGATGACGCCGATGTCCTTCCAGGGCTCGGGGTACTGGTTGAGCCAGACGCGGACAGCGCCGTCGATGGATTGTGTCCAGACGTAGTCAGCCAGGCCGTCACTGTGGAATTTGTCAGTACTTCTCCAGCCTCTCACGTCCAGATAGTCTCGCACATACCCATTGATGTCGTAGAACTGGATCTCCTCCGGACGTTGTCCAATGCCCGAGGCGTCAGCCTCAGGAAGCGCCTTCCAGTAAGGACCACCCTTATTGGCAAAGGTGCTCTTGTAGATGACGGTGCCGCCGTTCTCCTTGAGGTAAATGTAGTCGGCAAGCCCGTCGCCGTCAATGTCGGCGAACCGAACGTTCTTTGCCTTGCCGAGGCCAGAAGCCGACGTGCCATGAGCCTCGAACCAGTCGTCCTTGGCGACGTATTTGGGGTTGTTCCAGTAGAGGTCCATCTTTCCCGTATCGGCTTCGACGTTGAGGTAGTCGGAGTATCCATTTCTGCTCAACATGTTCAGTATTACCCTCGAATAAACGAGACTTGTTGTTCACGTACCCGTCGACATCACCGAACATGACTTCTGGCCCTGTTGCTATGTCCGAGGGGAAGGAGAGGGCGTTGCCGCTATTGACGGTCTCCCAGAGCCAGCCGTTGACGTCGTTCTCGTTCGGGCCCTTGTTAAGGCTGGAATCTGATAAGTTTCTTGATTGCAGAGCTTCGGTTCGTAGTATGACTTACTAGATGGTCGGAGCACCGGACTTGGGATCGACCCAGATGTAATCGTCGGCCTAGTCATTCGCCTGTCAGTAAGAAGAAGAAGAAATGAAAAGGAGGAAAGATGACATACCCCATCACCGTCAACATCAGCGAAGCGAATACCGTCAATGACCATGCTGTCGTCGCACTCTCCACGGTTGTACCACACCTGGAGACCGCCGTTGTCGTCCACGTACGCATAGTCATCCTTGCCGTCACTGAAAAGCAAAGACTAGTTAGTACGAGACACGGCTCAGGGGAAGAGAAGCCGTACCCGTCCAGGTCAGCGAGTCTGATCCGCTTGTAGTCCTTGTTAATACCGTCGGCGATGGTCTTTTCCGGACCCTGGTTGATGAAGACGGGGACGCCCTCCTTGTGTGTCCGCTGATTGAGGAACCCGGTGAGGCCGGCATCGTTGTCCCAGATGAGATAATCTACCACCTGTCAGTGGCTGAACCAAGTTTATTCTTGATCAAAGTCTCTTACCATCTCGACCATCGCCGTTGATCTAAAGTAACACCATTAGTCATGTTCAGACACCATATGTATACCAAAAGTGGGAACTTGCATCAGCAAAGACAAGCTTGGAGATGTCGCCCACGGCACCGGTTGCAATGCCTTGTTGATCATGGAAAAGCAGCTCGGTGGATCCTTTGCCGCCAACGTTGAGCCAGTGTCTCAGCGAGCCGCCAGCTCCAATGTAGACATAGTCAGCGCGTCCATCGCCGTTAATGTCCGGGAAGCGTAGTGTAGCCAGGTTAGCGTGAGGGACCCCAGAGGCAATCTCGCCGCCCTCGACAAACTTCCAACCGTTGTCCCAGTTAGCATCCGGGCCATAGTTCCACCAGACCTTGACCGAGCCGTTTTCGGGGTTGACGACCAGATAGTCGGCTTTCTGGGAGGTTGTTAGCATATGCGGATATGAATCTGGACCGTTGTCAACTTGCCCCATCTCCGTTCAGGTCTGCGAGGTAGATATACTTGGATCCCGTTACTCCACTACCGATGACGCCCTTGTTGTTCCCGGCCTGCGTCCAGTGGTCGGGGAGGTTGTTGATCCAGCAGAGAATCTCGCCAGAGTTGGGGTCGACCCATACGTAGTCTGCAAAGTTCGTTCATCAGCTCGAGTCAAACATCCATGGCCAAGATGGAGAGACTCACCAGCCTTGCCGTCACCGTCCATGTCAACCAGACTAATAAGAACCGTCCGTCAGTAAAGCCCAGAGCGACAGCCTGCACCGACACGTACCGCACATAGCGCCAGTCCCGGCCAATGCCATCGGCAACCTTGCCGTCGCCTCCCCACTTGTCGTCCGTCGATAGTTGCCAGTTCTTCTTGTACTTCCAATCACCGTTGGACCCAATGCCCTCGGCGATCTTACCGGCCTCCTTCCAAGTCGGGTTGGCGTTGCACTTCCTCTGGGTCATCTTGGTCTTGGCCGCCTCGGCAGCCGCCTTGACCTCGGCAGCCGACTTCTTGTTGATGGGGATGGTGCCCCAGTCGGGTGCGGGAATGTCCGTGTCGAGGCCGCCATTGGCGTCGCTGCCCTCGTTCTCCCGGTCCGGGTCATTCCCCTCGGGCTCGGATAGCCATTCCTCGTCGATCTGGGCCACGAAGCTGTACCACCAGTCGCCCATGAGGTCGTATCCCTTGTCAGTCGGGTGCACACAGTCCCGCAGCTCGCCACCGTCCTTGTCCCAGCCGGTGAAGTCGACGGCCGCAACGTGCTTGCCCTTCCTGCTGCGCTCCTTGACGACGCTGGGGATGAGCTTGTTGAACTGTTTGGTGCGTGTCTGCTGGCTCTTCATGTCATCGCACACGTTGATCACCTTGGCGACCAGGACGACGGCATCAGGGCACTCGTCGACAATCTTATCGATGAGCTCGCCGAGACGTTCCGAGGCCTTCTTGGGATCATTGCCCTCCTTGGCGATGATGGGCGACTTGCCGTTTGTGCCGTCGTTGTCGTTCATGTCGTTGGTTCCAGCGGCGACGAGGATGAGGTTAGGGCGCTGCTTGAGCGACTCGCCGACTTTGTCCGTGATGAACTTGATTGTCTGGCCGGGATACGCTGCCTACATCTCGTTGTGAGTATCATGGGGGAGCAGGTATGATGAAGGGGCAACTTACATGCCATGCATCGACCCCGTTGGCCTTGGACTCTTCTTCTACCCCAGCCCAAACGACCTTATTTTCTGACCACGATTAGCGAGGCTCCTCATCAACTAATCATGTTGAAATAACTCACCTGACAGGCCCTCCCTGAGGTTCTTTCGGTATCCCTTTCCGTCGGCGTCGGCGAAGCCAGCCGTGATTGAGTCTCCGACGGTGAGGATGCGGAGCTTGACACCGTTCTTGACCTTGTGACCGGGCTCGGTCTTCTTATACCGGAATACATGCTTGGAGATGGGAAACATAAAATCAATATAGTCTATCTCGTTTTGGTGGAGCTTGTTTTGCTCGTCTGTTAGTGAACCCATGCTTGGTCTCACTTCAGTCTCGACCGCTGCGTGAACGCTGGTGGCAATCGTTGTGGTGGTGGTGGACTGCTCGCCTGTCACACAGTGTGTGGGCATTGAGCATGAACCAAAGGTGGTTCTTCGGTTCATCGTGTTAGATGTGGTTTGCTGGCAATGCAGGTGGGAACTAGGTACTCACGCTTCAAAGCCAGTTTCTCGCGAGATGTACGAGATAGTCCTTGTGCAATCAGGTGGGGGTGTCTTCTGGCACTCGGTTGACGACGGCTTGTCTGGGTCATCTGGATTGTTTGGATCAGGAGGAATGGGGTTCGGGTTGTGGCCTGGAGGCGTGGACGGCGGCTTGGGAGCGTTTGGGTTCTGCGGTCCCTTGGGGAACCACCACCATCCTCCCGGGAAGATGATGATGTCGTCGCCATCTTCATCCGTAGTGGTGATTGTCGACGTGACCGAGGCGTACTCGGTGTTGCGGGTCGGCACAAAGGTGGCGATGCCCCCGTCGGTGCCTGTGACGATGATCTCGCTGTACGAAGTCTCGGTTGGCTTGTCCGTAATGGGGTCCTGGCCCGAGTTTGGGGGAGACGGCACCAATGTTGGACGGGTGTTCTTGACGAACGAGGTGCCGTCGGCATCGCCTGGGCGGCTGTTCTTCACAAAGCCGGTGGTGTCGGCGTCTGTTTGGTCAAGGGGTATGCCGGTGAGGCGAGGGCCAGCCGTCACCAACGATGCATCTTCCTGTCTTCGGACAACTGACCTTGGGATGCGCGCAGCTAGGCCACCTGCTGCCAGGGCTGACAGCAGAAGGACGACCTTTCGCGGCGCTGGCATCTTGAGGAGTGACTCGGCGAGTGACCAGAGAAGATAAGCCAGAGACAAGAGACAGATGAGATGGGTGGGCAATGGTGGAAAGAGACATCAGTCCGAGGAAGGCCTGTCTGGCCCTCCTTATAATACATCCATACAAAACGAAGAGCAGTGGCAAGAGTCAAAGATGCTCTGGTCTGGTCTGATGGCAGTTGGTTCACGTCTGTCTGACCAGGCCCCAGAGCTTACTCGGTTCCTCTCCAAGACCCGGCCAAAGAAGCGCAAGACGATACCCAATTCATCACTGACCCGGGCTCGCCCCAAGTATAGGAGACTCAGCCCTAGGGATCCAACCGGGGTGGGCCTGATCCTTCGGCCACGGAGCGGGTCCGATTGCTGTTGCAGATGCCATGGCACGAGCCGAATCTGATTGGCCTTGAGCGGATGATTCTTCCCAATCCGTCACCTGCCCCTCTCTTGAATCATGTCTGCAGGTGGTTACCGGTAAGCTGACTGGGCCGTTTCGATCGTACATATGGCGGAGGGCTTAGACTGGCGGAAGATCGAGCCTGAAGTTGTCCTGTAATCTGGATGTTGCAGATACTACATTATCCAGCTGGTCTCGCCGTCCAAGGTTTAGTGGACCCAGTACCTTGGCCGTAAGCTGCATTACGCCGAGTTCACGAGGGGGTCTGCGGGTGAGTCCAGGAGCGGAATGCCACCAGTCATCAGAGCAGGCTGGCCCCCTTCCAATTCAACACTATACATAGTATGCCAATATGGTCATCTCTCTATCACCTGCCCACCTCACGCGGGACTTTTGACGGCATGATTCGATTGTCATCCACTTTGCGTACAACTATTTGCTCAAGTCCTACACAGCCGCTACCCCGGTTCTATTGCAGTGCTCCTTTTGCGCGCTATGGGACTTCTTTAAGCCATCGCACATCCCTGCTATCCTAAACACTTGTCAGAGAGTGATGAAGGCCAGTGCTCTATCGTAACCAAGGCAAGGTGCTGTCGTCCAACTACCTATAAACCCCTCTCCTACAATTGTTTATCCTTTTTACAAGAAATCAGTACCTTCCCCCCTCCTTACTCCAGTTTCTTTAAAGTTCCCCTTCCAACCTAGTACTGGGCTGGTTCTCCCTCAACTCTCTTTCAGGCTCCTGCCGCCTTTTCGATACCCACATCCTCTTAGCCCAGCACATCAGATTCATCTCAATCATGTTACTCTTCCAGTTGACTTGTCTACTATTCGGCCTTTTTGCTACAGTCAGCAACGCCCAATACAAGTGGAACGGCTGGAGATTGGACGCAGGCTGTGCGGAATACCGAGCCCAGCTCGATAAAGCCTACAAAGATGTAGCCTTGTTACTCGGCAAGGCTAGTTTCGACCTCGGCCAGGTCATTGATGCCGGCGGCGGTGAGGAGCCGGAAAGGTTACCATATATCAGAAGGGCCATTACAACGATGTTCGGGTATCGTTTTCAAAACGAAGACCCCATCACGGCGGATGACCATCCGGTAAAGAAAATCAAAGGTAAGTTGGAAGAACAATCCCCGCCCAGCCTCATCAAATAGACTCTTACTTGGGCATGGCTGACATTAACTTTTGTAGCCAACATCGATAAAGCACGGAATGCTTTGGGCAAGGGCATCATCACTCCACCTGACGGTTACCATAACATTCCCGGCGGGCCCTTACTTCAGTGCGGCGTTGGGCTCTGGCAAAAGCATGGGCCCGACGACCCAGACCCCGACAACCCAGACCGTCTGGTCAGGGACCGCCATCCTTCGCTTTCCAACCCTCTGGGAGCATGGTTCCACGATCATCGATTCATCCGATCGCGTCACGCCGGAGAGACAGATCCCTGGATCTGTGACGAGCCTGCCTTGGCCATAGTTAATAACGATCTTGACTTGTTTACCATCTGCTTTCGCAACAGGGATGCATGGTTAACAGACCCGTCGCTAGACGACTGGGTGATCAAAGAGGCGCTTGCAATAACATCCCTACGACGGTCACTTCCCGCAACCATCCTGCACGAGTTGATGCACTGGTTTTCTATCGCAGAGGACACTATGGAAGATAACGAAGGGAATCAAGTGACAGTTTGGAGAAGCCAGAGTTAGTTCTTTCCTTCCCCTTTCCTTGTCCTCATAGCTAACCTCATTCAGTTGTGGACCATCAATGCATCGATCATCGAGGCTGGTATGTGTACCAGGGTGAGGAGGTTACCGTGAGGTGCCGCCCACAACAAGGCGGCAATTGGCCAATGATCGCTGCATGTAAGCAGGCTTGTCACCTTATACCTCGAACTAGTGCTATTGCTAATACAATCCCGCCGTCTAGATGACTTTAAATGCGCTTCAAACCTGGCTCGCTTCTACCCTGAGCGCGCTATAAAGAATGCCGATTCATACGCAGTACTTGCGTTGATGTTGTAAGATACCCTCTCAAGATCAGTTGCGATTGCGGACTATCATCCGTGTGGCTTTTCTATCGTCATATTACATCGCGACTGAGCTGATTGTTAACTTCCTTTCTAGATATTATAGCGACTGGGGCTGGAATTATGGCCGGGCGTGGTACCATGATGAAGACTATGATAGTGTTGGAGAGAATCCTGATGAGGCGAGATGGCGTACCCCGAGCGGCCCAGAGAATGTTGATGAAGATGGCTGCCCTGGGTTTTACCCATTTAACGAGGAAGAAGAAGAAGAAGAAGAAGACGATGGCGGAGCGAGGGCCTAGGGGACTTTACCAGTTTGGGGACTAGCCTTTATAATACACCTAGAGCCAGCTCTAAAGGGAATATAATCACCTTGTAAGCTATCCTCGTTATCTGCAAGTCATGAGAACAAGCCATGTTTATACATGCGTTAGTCACTACTAGGAATCACGAGCCCACTTCGAGGGACATATATCAGTAAAGCCGTATCATATCAGCCAATAAATTCAACCTCCCAGAAAGGTTCTATGATCTAGGTTATAATATCTAAGTATCTCCTATAGTAATATACTTAACGTAGAATAATAATAGCTTACCCTTCCTTAAACCCCTGAAAATTAGTCGTAGCTTGCCGCAGATATCTCGGGAGACATGCAAATAAACAAAAACCCTAAGTCTATATGCAGTGGGGTTAGGAATATGCAGGATATGATTGTAGGGCTTAGTCTAAGGATGATGTGAAACTCGCCGAGGCTCAGTGCAAGGAGAAACAATGACAACTAGCATAGCTGAAACTCCATAATTGCGGACTCGGTATGTTTAGAATGGTTACGGCGGGTCTTGGACTTACTATGGCCATTAGTAAGTACTGAAACGTGTCGCTCGGTAGGATGAAGTAAAGTATTGGGCAGTGCCATTCACAGACGAAACGCATCGAAATCATCTCGGCCCTCACTCTGTCGGCCCATTCCTCAACAAGTCAGGACAAAATAAAACCGCAGGACTTTGTGCCGTACCTAGGCAGGCCACTATATTGTTCTATAATAAGATATCTTATTCTTCACTCTATTAGCCCCTCTCAGGGGGCTCGTTGCTAAGCGTTAATAGCAGAGTAAGATCCGCCTATGTAGATATGATCCTTTCTAAGTGCCTTAACCTTAAAGTTATAGCTAAAGCCTATCTCTTCCTGGAAGATTTAACTTTATTTCCGATATAATAGTCCCTGAGATGCGCGCTTAAGAAATCGGCGACTTCGACATAGTTATAGTGGCCGGTAAGCAATAAGCGATGCTATTATTAGACGGTAAAATTATAAGGGGTAGTAGGGCCGCAGCGTGAAGCAGAACGGAGCTCGTACAAGATGTTAGTTTATTAGAAATAGGGGTTCGTATGGGGTGAGATAGTGGCTTTAGGGC
Organism: Fusarium protoensiforme; assembly: GCA_011320165.1. Classification (NCBI taxonomy): domain Eukaryota; kingdom Fungi; phylum Ascomycota; class Sordariomycetes; order Hypocreales; family Nectriaceae; genus Fusarium; species Fusarium protoensiforme. The sequence continues at coordinate 11,366 of JAANQP010000145.1, forward strand.
AGAAGGCCAAGAGAGTTTAGAAACTGCTCGTCGCTGTCCCGATCAGTTAACCGCTATGCGGCAGATTTCCCCTTGGAAAATTGATGCGATAGTTGACACTGGATTTGTTGACTCGCCGTCATCTTGGGCGACTTGACAAGAGTGCGGCTGTGTTCTCGCTGCCTTAACCTATCAGCCACTTCAGGCGCAGATGTAATCAGACGTCTTTGAGTACTTTGTTGTGAATCATCCTTGTACACATCTCCTGGGGTCTCGATGATGCGTTTGGCTGCATCTGAAATATCACGCCTCTCGAACGCCTCGATAATATCTGCGCCGGCTTATAATAGGTGCCGATTTGCTGCCCAGGGCCGATTACTCGAAGACCTCGGCAGGACCAGACTCCAAAAGCGGTCTTCAATGGCCAGCAAGTGGGTAGCATTAACGCCGCCCGTCATCCGCGCATGCCCGCTGAAGAGGACGAGAACTCGGCGTCACGGAGTCTGCCATAGCTATCTGGAGGATCTGGGTATTGCCTTCAGAGAGGCGGGCCGGCTTCGTCTTTTCTGGGGCGCCACGGCTGGCGTAACACCAACCTTTTGTAAGGCGGCAATCTATATAACGCGGCCGGAATTGACCAAGACCGCCTCGTGTACTGTGGCCAGTGGGAAGGCTTGTTGGCAATGGAATCCAATTAGGACAGGAATCAGTGGCACCATGCCATCACGAACGCGACCGCTTGAACTCGCACACAGTTCCACAGAACAGAAGCTGCCGCCGACTTGCAGCAGCCGTTTCTCTTGTTCTAGAGCTAAATCCCAAATCCCTACCTATGAGAATATCAAGAGGTTGGTACTGAATTTTCAGTTAAGAAGTTACTAATATATTACTTAAAGACCCCTCTATAAGAACCTTAAGGCATTTATCGCCCTTATACCGCTTTAATACTACCTCTTTTTACTTATCCTAACTTTGCTTAATCTTAAAGACTTAAGATAGTATTTGCTAATAGTAATATATAGGCCTACTTAGGTTTAAGCCCTAAGCTCTATTATATATTATAATTATAGCCTAGCTAGCTTATGTTTTTTTTTAATATAGACTTAACGCAGCGCTAATAGCTTACCCCTAAGCCTATATTGTTTTTTATTACTTATAATAAATATAACTTATAAGATTATAATTTAATTTAATTAATTAAATTATCTCTTATTTTATGGGGTCTAACACATTCACCAGATCCTTCGAGATCAATATACCGCTTCAATCCAAGGATAACTTATGGATTAACCCAGGCGACATCTTGGTCGGCGATGCGGAGGGAGTAGTGGTTATACCTCCAAACCTTATGGAGAAAGCCATCGACCTATGCCAGGAGCGCGCTGACATTGACGAAAAGACCTTCGCAGCACTCCAAAAGGGTGATGAGATGGGGCCGACCATAGCTAGACTACGAAAATGAGAGGCAGGCGGAAGAATTTCTCCGCGAGGCCATTACTTATTATATCAAAGAGTTTATTGCATCTTTCTATCTGCCTTTTCACTCAAAATTTTGTTGCTCTCTTTCTAGAATTATTTTAACTTATTTCTTCTGAAAATAATAATTTTTTACCAAGACTTTTACACCTTGACCTTGCGGGTAACCCTGGCACCTAAACGGAGGACTTTTGCAAGAACATATAGCTGCATAACTCCTTTACTCTGTTTTATAACCTTTTCTTTCTCATAACCTATTACTCAAAGCATATCATTTAGCAGCTTTACATCCTCCTCAAGCCTCGCTATTACCTCTAAATAAAAACTCTGGCAGAAGTTGTCATTCTCTAAGCCAGCTGTCCCGAAAAGACTATTCAAGCACCACTCCACTGCAGCCGCGTAATTTAACCCGCCACTCTCCCGTATCTGGTCACCAAACCGATTCCCTGCCTTATTTATCGAGAGGATTGAGTTCATGTCCATAATGCCCGTTATGTCGAGCTCGTTATCCGCTCTTCCTATAATAATCTGGATCAGCAGGGCCCCCAGGGATAGCACCGTGAGGTTCATTGGCCTCGGGATGTCCAATGCCCTGCCTCCTTGGGATTCTGAAGTCGAACCATCCCGTTCAGGGAGAATTTTGACCAAGAATGGTCGGTATAGCGAGTCAGCGTGGGGTGGTAAAGGGCCGTCCTCTCGAAGGAACACGACCTCGTCCAGCGTAAGGGTTCTTCCCAGCCATGGTGTGTTATAAAGATGAAGGATGCTTGCAGAAACTGCTAGAGCGACTCTGAGCTTTTCTGGGTAGTCAAATCGTGGGAGATCTGGCCCCTTTCTCTGGAGGATTTGGCGAAGCGTTACCGCCATGCAAAATTGCGACGGGTTCTGCTGCGGGTAGAGTCCGAACTTGCGCTCAATGTCTATGATGTATCCGTAGCAATCCACAGCTGGCTCTTTTTGTCGTCCGAACACATCTTGACAAAGGTTCGATACGACCGATGGGTCGTACGCTGAGGTTTGTGTCGGCCGTACAATGAAACTTTTGGACATCTCAACAAGTGTTTGTGTTGTAGATATCGATTCTTCTCTCGCAGGTCTAAGGCCTAAGGACATGGACCATTTGACCCTCCGCGATAGATCTCGGGCCGTAGAAGCTACGGGAATAGTTGAAGATGGCGCCGGCGCGGGCGGGTCACCAAAATCTGCGAGTCTAACTAGGAGACTCTGCCAGTAGCTCGGTGCCGCTTTTTGCATCTTCGCAAAGTTTTCCGCTGTTCCAGTAGCGCTTTCATCGGAAGAGGAATCCTTTGAGCCCATTACCACGTGAAAGTTGAAGTCCTTGGCAACTTGATCGTCATGGTCGCTAGGCACTAGAACCGCGTTCCTCGGGACTAGCTCTAGACAGACACTGTGCGAATCTGCGCAGCGGCAAGTTGTTGCACTGCGAAGAGCGTTGAACATGCTCCGAGTCATCGATCGGATAAGTTTGATAAGTCGAGCCTGGGAGCGGCGGCGTCTATTAGGCTCGAGGCAGCAATTTTTCCCAGAGAGCTCGTGGAGGACAGAATTTGCGGTTTTGATCCTGGATATAACCCCCTCGTAGTCTTTCTTCTTTAGCGTGAAGGACGTGCGTCGTTTGAGCTCCCGGACGATTGCGGGAGCGTCCGTCAGTCTCGTCTAAGGGATAAGTTGTCAGTTCATCGTTCCACCTTCTCGACCTCGCTGCACGCACCTTGCCGTCCTCTTCAATACCCAACTTCGCCCTCAATTCCTGGGCCGCCTTTTGCATCTCTGCCACTTGCTCTTCAAATTGGCCGGATCCTGTCCAGAGCCGGAGCCGCAGTTGGTCGTTGTACGGCTGCCAGGCACATCCAAAGGGATCTTCGATGAGAGTATCAATGTCAGATAAAGGCGCGACTCCCTCGAGAAGAACTTCGCAGGTAGTCCGGAGCCGGATGTGCTCGGTCTCTAGGTCACGAATGAGAGCGTTGAGGTCGCGATCGGCGTTTCTTACTCCCGAGAGTATGGTACGGTAGCCCTTGAGTGCCTCTACCGCAAGCGGTAGGATACCAACAACTAGACCGGCCACCTCTAGGCCAGCCATGATGCATCTGACAGCCCGCCCGGGGTCTAGCGAGGATTAATTGCTATCGCGATGGCTGTTTGCGAAGGCAATCGGGATAGTGAGGCCGAGATGCGAGCCCCGCGTTTTCCAAGCTGAGGGGTTTTCATGCGTTTTGCGTCAGCCAGGTGGCGTTGAGCCATTGGGCAACATGTCAACATGCATGAATCTAAGTGCATTTTGGTAATATTTTCGTGTTGGACAGGCTGACATTCTCGATCTTTACAGCGTCGAGCGGGGTTCCTTGGCGCTTCGTCACCAGCTATCTTCCACTCTCTCACTCTCTTTCAAGTCGTCACCTTCTCCATCTTCAAGATGCCAGAGCTTCCTCGGAGCGGCGCTGAGCTTCAAATTGCCACGCTTGTGGTCCGCAGCATTTCGGCGTTCAAGGCTCTGATTTCAACCCTACAGGAGGACAAGCCACAGGGCACGATAGCTAGCTCTCACTTAGCACGGTTCAAGTTATGGGCCGGGAGCTTGGGAGCTCATCGTCCGTCCGGAAGCCGTTCTCTTGAATACCGTCTTCGCGATGCGTCGTTCATTCGCAATCACATCGTCTCCCTTCTCCAGGACCTTTACCGCGCGATCGATGAAGGCATGAATTGCGCATTACACCCTTCGAGAACTGCGACACTAATCCGGCTCAGGCAGGTTAGCGGCGGAAGGAGAGAATCTCCAAGTTGGAAGGAATGAGGGTTTGGGATCTATCGAGGATGAGCTTGCCGAGTATTTCCAAGATGACGAGGAGTCTAAATTCGAGATTGACCATATCCTCGACGAGATTGGGCATGTGGTCGACTGCCTTCTCAGACTATCCGTGACCATCAGCAATCCAGCGCCTCACGACCAGTTCAAATCGAGGGTCGGGGTAGGCGCTGTCGACATATTCGAAAAATGGTACGCAAGGCACGTCTTAGAAAAGTTTGCTCAGGTAGACACAAAGACGGCACAGAGACTCGGAAGGGCCATGGCGAGGCGACGTCAGTATTTCCAGTACCGAGAGGATCACTCCAACCGACTTGCTGAAGGACTGGACCGGGGTGAACCCGATCATGATGAGCACGCAACAACGATTGCCTCCTCCCTCCCCAAGCATCTGAAGGAATCCCAGGGATCTGCCATGGAGCTTGCATGTTTGGATGACAGCCGGTCCGAAATCTCGAGAACTTCATACGCTCCGTCGATTGCAAATTCAGAAGACATAAGAGTTCCTCCCTTACCGAAGGAGTACGTCGACGGGCCGTTCAAGTGTCCATTCTGCCATATGATTGTGTCGATAGACACAAGATATGACTGGAAGTACTGTTGGCCCTTTGTCGTCAGCGGAGTGAGCATAATTCTAACTATTCCCGAATCATAGGAAACATGTCTTCAGAGATCTCCGACCCTACATCTGCCTCTCAAAGGTTTGCCAAACACCAGACCAATATTTTGCTCGACGCAGCGACTGGTCCAAGCACATGAGACAGGAACATTGGATAACCTGGCACTGCTCCTCCTTTGGGTGCCCTGGAGATTTTCACGTTGTCGAGGACTTTCGGAAGCATACCAAAACGAGTCATGGGCAGGAAGTCCCTCCCGACAAGATGGATACTCTGGAGAATCTGAGCACCAGCCTTGACCTATCAAAAGCGGAAGGAACGTGTCCCCTTTGCTTTGATTTCCAGATTAACTCGGCCCAGCAGTACGACTCCCACGTCGGAAGTCATCTCGAACAACTCGCTCTCTTTACTTTACCCCTCCAAGGAGATGAAGAGATGGATGAAAAGGACTCGAGTGATGAGGATGTGCGCAATCCTAGTGGAAACAGCATAGGACACGATGACGACGAGAGTGTAGATGGTGGGGGGATGGGAGACCAGGAATACGACCAAGCTCGTCTGGAACAAGAAGAGCCAGATATCAAGAGCCTTGCTCAAGAAGTGGAGAGAATGGCAGTCGTCAGTGAATGCCAGGAGGATAAACCCATTGCTGATGGTTATTGGCACACGATGCAGTTCATCCCCTCATTCTCCGTCTGTGGCAAATGTTTCGACGAAGTGGTCAGGCCATTGATCAACGATAACAACGCGATTGCTCGCAACTTCTATATGAAACCTCAGAGGTTACCGGTGGCAACATGCCAACTCTACTCTCCCCGAATGAGGGAGATCTTCAAAAAGGCATGTCAATGGAATGATCCCAAGTACTTGCAGGACAAGGTACTTGAGCGGATGGATATTGAAGCGACGATTCACAAAAAGTTGGCCAAGTTGGATAGGTCAGGAGGTGACGAGGAATGGGTAGAAGAACAGGTGGACAAGTTGGTTCAGGAGTGGGGGAATTGGGAATGACATAGTTTGCATCTTGGATATACCTAGATAGGGAATAGTGATGATATATACGTATAATGCAATGAAGCAAATTAAGCAATGGGATGACTATAACGGGCCAGGCACTACTGGGCAAGGCAGTGCCTTGTCCTCTGGCTGATCTGGGCATTTTTGATCTGACGTTGCGGAAAGGCACCACTTATTTAATCCTTGTCTAGTGCCTCACCTGCCTTTGCGCAGTTCAAGAGATAAGCTCCCGGAAGTAACGGGATGCTTATTATTAGAGCCTCCTCCACAATTCAAGCCCAAGACTCCAAACTGCATTCGGTATCGCGCTCGGTTTCGGTCTCGCGCAACTGCCAGTTGTTTCTCAGTGCTCTCTGTTAGATCTCTATTGCAAGCAACGAATGACGCGTCTTTTGAAAGTGGTTCAATAAATAAGAAGAGTGACAATGACCTAGTTAAGAAATGCGAGTCCAGCTCATGCCTACAGCAGATCCCTTAATCCGGCGCATCTTTCCTTCTTGCCATTGCCACATTTAGCACGACCAGTTGCCATCATTGATGCTTTTTGAAGTCAGCAGAAACTGCGAATTGCTCAAGATCTACATGAGGCGCCATTCATTGGTAGATCGGCATGTCTGGACCTTCAGATTACTACAACAGCCCGTACGCGGAGGACTATGATGACCACTACGCTCGACAAGACAGTGCCGACAGTTTTTATCACGGCAGCTCTCACATGCAAAATGAGTTTCGCCCCGATGATGCAAGTGCTTACTGGGACTATGCGTGAGTATATTCTGGTTACGATGATGGCGGCTTGGCTTACTGGAGAAAATAGGGACGGTTTCGAAGCGGATGTCGACCATTCACGACAACAGAGATCATATCATACTGGTGATCAAGAGTACAGCCAGTACCGCCACCAAGACGACCAATACTACCATGAGTATCACGGCGGGAATCACGACGAAACCAGCGCATACACGCCAAGACATAATGCAGGCCAGTACTCTACTGCAACATCCGAAGTCTTTGGCGATAATGACTCGGTCGATTTCGATGCGGAATACACCGACTACCCACCAACGGTACAACGCTCACGAGAGCCATACCCTGCTTGGGGGTCTGACACCAATACACCAGTGGCTGTGGAGGAAATCGAAGAGATCTTCCTCGACTTGACACACAAATTTGGCTTCCAACGGGATAGCATGCGCAACATGTTTGATCATTTCATGACACTTCTCGACTCCCGGGCCTCGCGCATGCCCGCCGAGAAGGCATTGATATCTCTTCATGCAGACTATATCGGCGGCCACAACGCCAACTACCGGAAGTGGCACTTTACGGCCTATTTCGAGATTGAGACTGCTGATCGAGCGACGAGTGGTACCAACTCGCCAAATGAGACTACAGAGACAACACCAGCGGGCGAGGACCTTGACATGGCTGAGGAGGGTTGGAACAAACGCATGCAGGCCATGTCTCCCCAAGAGCGTGTCCGTCAACTTGCTCTCTATCTCCTATGCTGGGGAGAAGCAAACCAAGTCCGGTACATGCCAGAGTGCCTCTGTTTTATTTTCAGATGTGCCGACGACTTTCTCAATTCCGTTGAGCCTGCGTCCGAGCCAGTGGAAGAACTATCCTTTCTTAACCACGTCATCACCCCCATCTACCGCTTCCTTCGAGACCAAGGCTACGAGGTCCGCGATGGTGCCTACGTCCGCCGCGAGCGGGATCACGACAAGGTTGTGGGCTATGATGATTGCAATCAGCTATTCTGGTACCCCAAGGGTATTCACCACATTGTTTTGGATGACAAGACCAAGTTGATTGATGTCCCGGCCCCCCAACGATACCTCATGTTCAAAAATATCAATTGGACTAAGTCTTTCTTCAAAACCTACAAGGAGTCACGGTCATTGATGCATCTACTTGTCAATTTCAACCGAATTTGGATCATCCATCTGACTATCTTTTGGTTCTACACTGCTTTCAATGTGCCTTCCTTGATCGTCGGCCCAGACTACGAGCAGCAGGTGAACCAGTCGCCTCCAAAAGCCAAAGCTCTTTCTGCTGTTGGCTTCGGTGGTGTGATTGCGCCGCTTATTCAATTGGTTGCCACCGTCTCCGAGTGGTTCTATGTACCGCGGCGTTGGCCTGGAGCACAGCCGCTTGGTCTGAGGATGGTCATGTTGCTGGTTGTCCTCGTATTGAACGTCGCTCCCGGTGTCAAGATCTTCCTTTTCCCTGGCCCCAAAATACTGGACAACTATCTCGCCATGGGCCACATTGGCCTTGCAACCCAGTTCTTTGCCTTTCTGGCAATCATGCCTTCGGGGAATCTGTTTGGCAACCTATTCAAGAAGAAGTCACGTCGCCTCACGGCCAACGAAGCCTTCACCGCAAACTATGCAACGCTACACGGGAACAACCGGATCTTCTCCTACCTGTTCTGGGGAGTCGTCTTTGGTGCCAAGTTTGGCGAGTCCTACGTCTTTCTCTCTCTATCATTCCGGGACCCGGTCAGGTACATGTCCATCATGAATGTGGACAGTTGCCAAGGAGATAGACTTTTCGGGACAATTCTTTGCAGACATCAGCCGACGATACTTCTCGTGGTTATGATGATGACGGACCTGATTTTCTTCTTCCTCGATACGTATCTATGGTACGTCCTGATCAACACGGTCTGTTCCGTCCTGCGGTCCTTTTACATTGGTTCCTCCATCTGGACTCCGTGGCGGAATATCTTCTACCGTCTGCCGAAGCGAATATATTCCAAGGTTCTCGCAACAGGTGAAATGGAAGTCCGTTACAAGCCCAAACTACTGGTGTCCCAGGTTTGGAACGCCATTGTTATCTCCATGTACCGTGAGCACCTGCTATCGATCGAGCATGTCCAGAAACTCCTCTATCATCAAGTGCCATCCGACAAGATTGGGAAGCGGACATTGCGAGCGCCAATATTCTTCGTTGCCCAAGGCGATCAATGGTTCGACAGCCAATTCTTCCCCAAGAATAGCGAAGCCGAGCGCCGCATTTCCTTCTTCGCACAATCTCTATCGACGCCTATCCCAGAGCCAATGGCCGTTGATGAGATGCCAACTTTTACCGTCATGATCCCACACTATGGCGAGAAGATTTTGTTTTCACTTCGGGAGATCATTCGAGAAGAGGACCAGTATTCGCGTCTTACGATGCTCGAATATCTGAAGCAATTGCATCCTCATGAATGGGCTTGTTTTGTAAAAGACACAAAAGCCCTAGCCGGAGAAGATGATTCAAATCAAGGTTCTGACTCTGACTCGGCTAGTCAGAGCCGAGCGAGCCACAAAGTTGACGATCTTCCTTTCTATTTTATTGGCTTCAAATCCTCTGCCCCCGAATACGCCCTGAGGACCCGAATCTGGGCTTCCCTAAGGTCTCAAACCCTGTATCGAACGGTATCAGGCTTCATGAATTATAGCCGCGCTATAAAACTCTTGTATCGGGTCGAGAACCCGGAAGTGGTGCAGCTTTTCAACGGACATTCCGAGAAGCTAGAGCATGAGCTTGAGCGTATGGCCAGGAGGAAGTTTCGTATCGTTGTGGCGATGCAGAGGTACGCCAAGTTCAAGCGAGAAGAGCAAGAAAATGCTGAATTCTTGTTGCGGGCTTTTCCAAATCTTCAGATTGCGTATCTTGATGAAGAGCCCGCTGACAACGACGAAACTCGCGTCTACTCAGCCCTTATCGACGGGTACTCGGAGATACTCGAGAATGGTATGAGACGCCCGAAATTCAGAGTACAACTATCCGGAAACCCGATCTTAGGCGACGGCAAATCTGATAATCAGAATCATGCGCTCATTTTCTATCGCGGCGAGTATATCCAGCTCATCGATGCCAACCAAGACAATTACCTGGAAGAATGCCTCAAAATCCGCGGCGTCCTCGCAGAATTCAACGAAATAAAGACCATTTCTAGCTACGACAACAACCCCAAGGAGAAGGCACCCGAACCGATCGCCATTGTGGGCACTCGAGAGTACATATTTTCCGAAAATGTCGGAATCCTAGGTGACATTGCCGCTGGCAAGGAGCAGACCTTTGGCACTCTTTTTGCTCGAACCTTGGCCCAGCTGGGCGGCAAGTTACACTATGGCCACCCAGACTTTTTAAACGCCATCTTCATGACAACCCGCGGCGGCGTTTCGAAAGCGCAAAAGGGGCTCCATCTGAATGAAGATATCTATGCCGGCATGAATGCAGTTATGCGCGGTGGTCGAATCAAGCATTGCGAATTCTATCAGTGCGGAAAGGGCCGTGATCTCGGCTTTGGTTCCATTCTGAATTTCGTTACCAAGATAGGAACAGGCATGGGGGAGCAGATGCTTTCTAGGGAGTACTACTACCTCGGAACACAGCTTCCCCTTGACCGCTTCTTATCGTTTTACTACGCGCATCCCGGATTTCACATCAACAATATCTTCATCATGGCCTCAGTCTATATGTTCCTCATCAGCCTCCTCAACCTCGGCGCCCTTCGGCATGAAACGATCAGCTGCGACTACAACCGGGACGTTCCAATTACAGACCCGCTGTTTCCCACAGGCTGCGTCAATACAGATGCTCTGATGGATTGGGTCTATCGCTCTGTTCTTTCCATCTTCTTTGTTTTCCTCATGTCTTTCATCCCTTTGACGGTGCAAGGCCTGATGGAATCTGATCCCTGGAGGGCAGCCTTGCGATTTATCAAACACGTCGTCTCCTTGTCCCCGTTCTTCGAGGTTTTCGTATGTCAAGTCTATGCCAATTCTATTAGACAGAACCTCTCCTTCGGAGGCGCCAGGTATATCGGAACAGGGCGAGGCTTTGCTACGGCCCGGATCCCATTTAGCGTTCTCTATGCCCGCTTTGCTGGCCCGTCTCTATACTTTGGCTCGCGGCTCCTTTTGCTCCTCCTCTTTGCAACAATGACAGTCTGGCAGGCTGGCTTGACCTGGTTCTGGGTCACAACATTCGGTCTCATCTTTTCGCCATTCCTCTATAATCCTCATCAGTTTGTGTGGGACGACTTCTTTATTGATTATCGTGAATTCCTCCGGTGGCTGTTCCGAGGACATGCTCGTTTTCACGGTTCGTCATGGATTACCTTCTGCCGCCTCTCACGGACACGAATCACGGGGTTCAAGAAGAAGAACCTTGGAGACCCGTCCTCTATACTGTCCGGGGATACCTCCCGCGCGTCACTCAGTTCTATTCTTTTTAGCGAAATCTTTCTTCCCCTCCTATCGGTCATCATGACAACGCTTCCCTATCTCTTCATCAACGCGCAGACCGGCGTGCTCGCAAAGAACAATGACGGTACCAAGGTTGAGCCCACAGATGCTCTCATTCGTCTTCTGGTAGTGGCATTTGCACCGATAGCCATCAATGCCGGAACACTGGCCGTCATGCTATGCATGAGCTGTCTCACAGGCCCCCTCCTCGGTCTCTGTTGCAAGCAATTTGCCAGGGTGCTAGCTTTCGCTGCATACAGCATATCCGTCGTTGGGCTGATCATTTCCTTTGAAGCGTTTCTCTTCCTTGAAGGATTCAACTTCACCAGAGCCCTTGCTGGCATGATCGCGGTGGTTTCGATGCAGATGTTACTATTCAAGGTCATCATCTCAACAACATTGACAAGAGAGTTCAAGACCGCCTCATCTAGTACCGCCTTCTGGACGGGGCAGTGGTGGTCGCTAGGGCGCCATTCTGTAACAGCACCATTCCGAGAGCTGGTCTGTAAGATTGCAGAGTTGAGCATGTTTGCGGCTGATTTTTTGTTTGGGCATTTCCTTTTTTTTGGCATGCTCCCTCTTCTCCTGATCCCAAAGATTGACAAGGCTCACACCACAATGCTCTTTTGGCTTCTCCCAAGGTATTTACGCTCCTTGATCGCGCAGCTCAGACACTAATGGACCATGGTAGTCAACAAATACGTGGACCAATATACTCGATGAAACAATCAAAGCTGAGGAAGCGGCGGGTTGTCCGGTTTGCAGTCGTTTACTTTGCCATGTTGCTTATGGGAGTTGGACTCATCCTCGCACCTCTACTCGCGGGCAAGTATATTCCCACGAGCATTTCTGACATTTTCGAGGACTTGGCTGGATTTCGTCTACTACAACCTCATGGCCAGGACAATGACAACACGAATGAGACCCAGCAGACAGGCACGGGAATGGCCGGCTATACTGGGGCAGGATTTTCTTCTAGTACTTCAGGACAGGGGGCGATGGCAGGAGTAACTGACAAGATTAAGCTTTTCTAGTTAGTGGGATGCACAAATCATTTTTTGTTTATCACGCTTGTACTGGCTTAAGACTGTAGTTGCAGCAATCCTTGGAGAAGTGATCTTGCAGCGGATATTAATGTAAAACAATATACGGAGTAGGGGAGGGGGTGAAGCTAACGCATATGGGACCGTTTCTCGTTGCTCAGAATATGCTATTTGTGCCAACCCCCTGCATCCAATCTCGCAGGAAGCCGTACATAAATTTAATGATTCATGTAAAGACTGGCCAATTTGAATTCGAAGAATCCAGCGTATTAGATCATGTCGGAGTTCAGCCATTAACTTCACCGACAGACCATCCACTCAGCCGAAGCTTCACCAATCGGTCCAGCTGAGTAGAGCCATCTTCCCTCACGCCATATTGCTCGACATCCTCAAGTATCTTATCGATATAGTCCCCTGCTGCCGAGAGGTGTAGAATATGAGCAATGGCGTTATGGATTGCGAGAAGACGAGGTGAAGGGGGATCTATCGTCTTGGGCTCTATTAGATGGAGCGTTCGAGTGACAGGGAGGGTGCCCTCCCAAAGCCATGGATGGAAGGTATCGATCCGATACGTATGTGGTTCCTCGCTCTCCTTCACAGGCTCAAAGAATACTTTGAAATCGCCAAACGCCTGATGCAAGTCGGTAGTGAGTGACATAGCATTGCGCGGTCGATCTACATCGGGCCCTTCAATCAAGAAGGCTGCCCCGCCGTCGAACATGTTGAGAATTGCCAGTGCCGCCTCTTTGGAGGGATCCTAGAGAGTAGTGAGCAAACCACCAGGATCAGATGTTGGATTTCATACCAATTGCCCGCTTATATTGACCTGTGTAAGTGAGTGCGGCAGGATATGTGCTACCTCGAGGAGAGCAAACCGTTGACCTCGGAGTGGAATCCCATCTTCATCTCGAGGCTCTCCACCTCGGGTAGACCGTTTCAAGGCCTCAGCGCGATCAAACTGACGTGATATCACACAACGATAACGATCACGGGCAAGGCAGAGACCACGAAGATTTGACAAGCGGGCAGGGGTTCCTGGGAAGGAGTGTATTTCGCCCTGCACCACCGGGTGGGAGGCTGGTGTATGCTGGGGAGTCTTCTTGGTAGATGCTTTCACTGTACAAAGTTAGGGGACGACGGCAAGTCAGAATGTTAAGGAGGTATCATACGAGGGAGAAAAAAGTTCTGAAATAAATAGTCGGCAAAGTTAGATAAAGAACCCCGGAGCTGAGCCTCTTGATCTATGTTGCTCAGGTCGAGAGTCTCATCCTCCTCAATAGGAAGCTGGGCAAACTCGAAGAATGCGCGTAGAAATTTCTCCTTGGACTCTTGAGAGCGCGCATATTCAAAGGTGAGCCTAACCAGCTTCACGCGGTCGTATTCTTCCTTCCGGCTGCCACCATCTGCTAGGTCAAAATGGTTCACCAACTCGTAGAACCGGCTGGTTGCTGAGAGGCGTTGGGCTGGGGTCAGCGGAGGCTCTTCCGTGAAGTCAATTATGCCCTCCAGGGAAGATTGATGGCCATGTAAAGGCACAGGCGGCGGCATCTCCACGGTTTCATGGTGTAACTCGGTTATGTTGAGGAAGAAGGCCTTAATTATGCTTAGGAAACAATTGTTTGGCCTCGCTCATAGTGGCAGTGGGGTAATACTGCTTTGGGCAGGCGGTGGCAGGCTATGGGCAGAATAAGGTCACATGGCTACATGCAATGATCACGTGGCTACCCTGTAAGACATTTCAGGACAGCGAAGGATGGCGCTTGCTTCGTAAACAATGAAAGCAGCGAGATTCTGCGTATAGCTGGAACAGACGCTAGAAGTCACATTGTCAATTGCCCACTGGTATTCTCCGATGTTACTTGAAAAAAGACGCTCCCGATGGCCAATAAGCTCCTAGTTCGATGATGTAACTAAATAAAAGTACCGAGTAATCAATTCATACCCTCTCCAACATCAGAATGAGCTCCATGTAATGCATGAATGTCAGCATCCATACAAACAACGAGGTTTACAAATGCGGTTTTGTAGGTTCATAAAAATCCTATGACCAAGATGTAGCGGCATTGTTCAGGGCGCTAGACAGAGCCATGGGCATCATGATCCTGGCCGTTGAATGCCCTGAGCAGCTAACCTGGAGATGGCAACGATATATAATAGATAACATGGTAGACAATTCAGCGATTTATATGCTTAATCTACCGACTTTTACACAAAATATTTCGCACCAGTAGGTCCAAACGCCAGATTCCGGCCAGGCATTGCATCCTAGATACTCATCCTGCGCCTCATATTCTCACTTTGCCATCCCTTGGCCCTCTCAAACCCGTTTTTGCTCTCATAAAAGTCTTCGAAAGCTTGCTGAATCCCTTCAGCGCTAGTTGATACAAAAGGTCCATGTTGAACAATCGGTTGGTCTAGAATCTGGCCAGCGATGATAAGAAGACGAGCGCTGCGACCTGCGTTCTCCGCAACCTGAATAGCAATAGCATCTCCTCCGGTTTTGTATATCACCGTGCCGTACTGCTCAACCTTCGTCAAGACGCCGGTTTGAGATGCGAAGTCGGCAGAGCCCTCAAAGACGTAAGAGAAAGCATTCCAACCTTGGGGCAGAGACTGAACCAGTGCGCCGCCCGGTTGAATCTCAACATCCAGATACCACACGGGAGTATATGCCAAGTCTTTGGCGCTATCAATATTGCCGGATTTGCCTGAGATGACCTTGACAAGAACCCTGCCGTTATCAAGATGTGCGTGTGGGACCTCCGTGGCTCTTAAATCTCGATATCGGGGTTCACACATCTTCAGATGCTTCGGAAGGTCGACCCACAGCTGGAAGCCAGCTCCTGGGCTTCCGTCAGGATCAGGTAGTGGCTGCTCAGAATGTATAATGCCTCTTCCTGCAGTCATGAATTGCAAGTCGCCAGCGTGGAGGACGCCCTTATTCCCAGCAAAGTCTTCATGTTCGACGGACCCTTTGAGGATATAGGAAACCGTTTCTTGTCCTCGGTGAGGATGATCTGGGAAGCCTGCGCCACTGCTTCCGTTCATATGGTCAAGCATGAGGAATGGTGAGAAGTTGCGCTGGTGTCTGCTGCCGATGGAGCGCCGAACTCTGGCGCCAGCGCCCTCGGCTTGTTCGAGGGCACTGAAGATCTTGCTGATTGCTCTTAGTTCGGGCATGGCTGATTGTTGGCTAAGGTTGCGAGGTTATGTTTATCCAAGAAAAACAGATCGAATGCTTGAGCAGGCACCGTCTAGTGGCGTTGGTCGTTGTTAGAAATGTTCGTAAGGATATGTACCTACTCTTGGCACATCTTCAACTTGAAACTAAAGTATGGTCTATAAGGCGGTTACTGATATGCTTGAAATTGATTCGATTTAAACATTACATTAAGCTGACAAATGCGGACGTAATCACGAAAGAGGTAATCACTCACTCAAGCGAGGAGGTTAGATCAGGCTTAGGCTGCAAGAACCGGGGATAAACGGCTAGATTCAGCCAGCCTACCGCGCGGCAGGCTCCGCGCGCGCGCGCTCCGGCCTCTCATCTCGGCCGAAAGTTATTGGCAATAATGGTGCGATGACGCGCTCCCCGGTACTGACAGGTGCCATCTGTGTGGGTCGGACAGGGCTTTCGGCATCTTGGCATTCCCCGCTACCCACCTCCCGTTGAGTCCCCCATTTTCTAGCCTTCAGGTGTGGAGTAACTATTTGCCGCGTAAAAGGCCGACGTCACTGACACCAAGAAAGATGATTAATGGCTTTGGTAAGGGCCTAAGATATACTGCGTGGAGCTCAGCGTCACGCTGAAGCTTTGCCAAAGTAAGAAAAGTACGGGGTGCCATGAGTCCTTCAAGAAACTCAAGTAACGTGAGGTAATCGACGTATGTAAATTACCAAGCAGCGATATATTACGCATTTAAGGTCATACGATCAACTGCCGTTTCCTGCAAGTGACACTATTCAACCGCATGCTAAGATATACGGGAGACCATCACTGCACACATCTCTTTTGGTGTTTGAACGGGATAATTCATCATTTTAACTCACTTCTGTGAATGTATTGGATCTATACGTGAATGTTTCAGCCGGTCGACTGCTTAAAATCAGGGTTCAGCCAAAATATAAAGCAAGTTCTGGGCTGGATACTTGATTGAATGAGACTCGGGCTATCCTGACGAGGGCTCAGAAGTTAAGAAGCAAATGCCCAAGACGCCACAGTTACGTGTCTCGCGCCGTTATAGAGATAAAATATACTATCCATAGAATCACAGTCCTCGACCCCTAATCCACCCTCATGCCGTAGGAAGTCGCTCAAAAGCATCTTTGTATATAGAAATTGCGCCCCAATATTTGCCTTTGCAGACACTGCGTTCAATATCTGATGAATCGGGGAAATGTTAGGGTAGGCGGAACCCATGTAATGGACAAGCATAAAGAACAGTATGATAGGTTTTTTGACAAAGAGCTGACAAAGGACAAAGTGCGGCTAAAGGACGAATCGGAATTCTTGGCACGCCATTTCGGGCTTTCGGACAGCTATCTGTTGAGGGGTGCATTGATTGTTAATCCAGTCCATGTACTGTTGGTGTCGGTGTTGCTGGTAATACCGAGCGGTGAGCCCATTCGACTCGGGTCACAAACCTGAACCCCATCGCCAAGTCCGACAGTGGAGAGACTATGATGAAATTGGTTATTGAGGCGGGCTCTGTCTTAGTTCTATATTTCAGAAGCGCGAGTATCTGACCACTGGTTCCCGCTAGAGAGCAAGGAAAGGCGCACGAAGAGCTGGCCACGACGAGACACGTTATGTGAAGGGAGGTTATAGAGAGGCATGCTAAAGAGGCTTTGAATGGAACTGGGTCTTCCCCTTCCCCACGCAGTTCTCAATCGGTCACTGTATCAAGATAGATTGCTTACTATGACTTGCTCTTGGATCCCAAGTGATTGACAAATCAAAGTCGTATGAGCCAAGATCAGGGATGAATTTACCTTCGAACTAAGTCAAGCCTTTCCCGAAGCCCTACTAACCTTTAACGGTCAGTGTATCCGCGCTTTTGGTCCCCGAAAGGAGTCAACACTGTGGGTGGTCTTTGCAGCCGTTGATGAACCTTGAAATCTTCCTCCGAGGCACGCTGCAACGCCAAATCGCCGCTTATTCAGCGGTCAGAGCCAGGACGATCCGGTTATTCCACCCCTATCTTGACTATATATAGGGAGCAGCAGCATGTAGTCGTTCTATTTATCACCTTCATTTCCTTCCTTACTCTTCGAGTCACAGGCTCGAAAAGAATCACTCATTATCTCTCTTTGCCGCGAAGACAAACCGAAGCTATGGCCTTTCTTGCTACGTTATGGCTCATGCTGATGGTCGGCTTGAAAGCCGTCTCTGCAGACTGTATCACTCCCAATTACGATTACCCCTAATACTGAGTGACTGACATCTCAAAGCTGACCCTTTCGAACGTCTCAACATCAATGATACAGTAAGAGCCTCAGTTTTAGAAAAGGACGTCAACTAATCTTGCAGGTTCTCCTAGTTGTGGACCACCAAGTCGGCCTCTTTAATCTAGCTCGAGACTTCGATGGACAGCTTTTCTATAGAAACGCAATTGCCCATGCAGCTCTCGGAAAACTGTTCGATATTCCTGTTATCATCACTACTTCTGACGAAACCGGTGCGTTGATGCATTTCCTCTTAGCGTTGTGGTAACTTATATTGTTACTAGGTCCCAATGGTCCTCTCCCGCAGGAAATCCTTGAGCTCTATCCTGATGTCCCCATCATTAAGCGCCCAGGAGAGATCAATGCTTGGGACAACGCGGAGTTCAGAGAGGCTGTTAAGGCTACCGGTCGATCACAATTTATTGTAGGCGGCATTGTGACGGACGTTTGTAAGAGCGCCCTTTTTTCCTGATTCTTTTGACTCGACGCAAAATCCTAGGGTGTGTCATAACTGAGTATTGTTGGCTAACAATGGATAGGTGTGACGTTCTTGGCTCTCTCTTTGCGAGCGGAAGGGTATAGTGTCTGGGCCAATGTCGAAGGGTCTGGTACCACATCAACACTGATCCGTGATGTATCGAATTCTCGCATGCAGGCAGCAGGAGTACATCTCGCAGGGCTCTTTAGCATTGCAGCCGACCTTTTCCGAGACTGGCGCAACCCTCCTGGTGCGGAAAAGATGTTCGAGTGGTACAACAAGTATGCACCAGCTTATGCGGTGACCGCCCAACTCTTCAACGCCGCCCAAGGCAATAACACGTCTTAATTATCGGCTAAAATTGAGACTCAAGCACTTGTACAAGGTTTTGCTGAGCGAGATTAATAATACTGGTTGATCTGTTGTTAGAGGGTGGAGGCGAGACGATAAAGCGGTTGGGAATAGTATCACAGGGAGCCACGATCGTTGTATGGAGTTCTCATTAGATGAGTTTAAGCTCGGCCGATCGTGAGCGGGAGTTTTATAGGTAGTAAAGATTTAGTCTAATGCTATGACTACCAACAGTCACGCTATACTTATCATCTCATTATATTCCTTGAGGTTTCTGAATACGTCAAGTCCTCCAACAATTGACATAGGGCGTGCGCTTATTAGTTCCTCCAAGATGACGCTGCCACATCAAGACCTTGTACAGGCTTTAATCTGTCATTTAAAAAGTGTTTCAGTTAAATGGCATATATGATACAACACTCAACTCGGACAGGTGGTACATGGCTTAGATCGCTCAAGGTCCCAGTCTTTTAGCGATCTACATTATTTTATTGTGTTGAGGCATGTGTTCTTGGATGTGATGATTGACACCCTTCCTCAGAAGTCTACTTACTATCGACAATCGCCGTTATCGGTAACGGTCTTGATCACAATGTACGCTGGTAAATATTCTCCTATACGCTACCGTGTACGCTCGTCTTGCTAAATACCTGCAAGTATAGCTACCTAGAAATGCACACAAACTCGACCATGGGTTATGGGCAATATCAGTGTAGACTCTGAAGCCACTGTTCTTCCTCGCGCCTTGGAAGGTCGCGTGGTGCTGCTCCAAGCTGTGCACTTTGTGCCTCGAACCCCCACGCGTACTTAGCTTGATGATCTCTGAGTTTATCATCTTGAGTGGAACTTGCCTCATCCTCATGTCAGGACAAGCTCGAGTGGAATGATGGCCGGGTTACCTACTGTGTGGCGTGATAGCGACGCGATGGTATGGGGCACTAAGCCGTTGGTGCCTGCCGTGGCATAATTAGCATACTCTCCCGGCGTTGGCAAGCAAGGAAGCTTGAGGATACTCACAAGACAACGCTGGGGGCTGGCCATTTCTAGCAAGATCCGACCGTGCTGAAGAGTCAGGGGTTGAGCCTATGAGGATAGGCCTGGCGACACCGATGGCCTGGTAGCTAGTGAGTAAAGCAGGCATGGTAGAAATTGAACCAAGTGGGATGGAAATACGTGTGTATATTATATCAAAACTTGTGTAAGTTATGTAGCATGAGATCGCAGGCCTAGAGCCCGCCATCGATAGAAATATGTTAAACTAGTAACTAGCTTCAAGTAGACTCTACAACGTCTAGCTAGGAACTTCTAGTCGTCTCCTTAAACCAGGGGCTATCTAAGATTTCAGAAGGCAAAGGCCTCTTCGTAGGGTCATACTGCAATATTTCTCGAATGAGCACTTTGATTTGCTGTGCCTCATTCTCGTCCACATCAGGCTGTGCCTGGTCAAACAACTGCTCCATGGAGAAATCGTCTACCATTAGAGGTTCTTCGCCTTCCTTGACCCCTCCGAGCTGGCAGTTATAGAGCTCTCTCTCTGGCGTAAAGTATAGCGAAGATGTTTTCCATAGACGGTAAAGGCTATCCGGGAGAACTCCGAGGCGGGCTGTTAGTGCAAGGAGATGATCGTCATCTTGTTCGGTCTGGGAGCCGGATCCTGGGACGCAGAAGAGAGGTTGGCCGGTGACGAGTTCGAATATAATGCAGCCGAAGCTCCAAATATCGAGAGATTTGTCGACGGATCGGGTCAGAATCAGCTCGGGAGGGCGCAGGCCTATAGGCGTGACAGGTTCCGCCGGTGGATTACTAAAGAAGTATGCTTTGACGAGTTAGTGGATGAATGAATTCATTTCATGTGGAGGAAACACTTACCACCGCCCATATCAGACAACTTGACTTTGAAGTCTTGGCCGTGGTTGGTAAAAGGCACCAGTGGCTGTGCAATGCAAAGATACCGAGGCGCCCACAAGTCCTTCTTGCCATCCAGTCTTTCCACTGGAGGCGAGATTGATCTCGCTTGCACATCTTCCTCTTGTCGAAGCACTTCCTCTTGCATGGAATCGATGTTATGCAGAGCGAAGAGTATGTTGCCGGGCTGAAAGTCTCCATGGGAAATAACATGCTTGTGAAGAAACTCGAGGGCCTGCAAAGACTGTTTGAGAATGCTCTTGGCCATAGGAGGCGGATAGCGGATCTTCATGCCAAACTTGCGAGGCTTGAACTGGGGAAGCTCCTCGACCATGGTATTGACACTAGGACCCATGGGCTCAAATACAAGACATGCATGAGTGCCATTGGGCCCATTGTGCTGGAATTCGTCTAGGAGCTTCGTGACATGCGTCTCTCCTTGCTCTGGAAGTCGCTGGGCGATGTGGCGCAAGACGGGTAGCTCATTGGAACATGTCGACACCTGCGAGACTTGGATTTTGAGGGCGACGTAGCGCTCGTTTCTTGAGGCATGTTGGCAAACGGAAATGAAAGACTAGAAGTAGAGAAGTTGAGTCCTTACATGAGATCGTGCGCCAGCCAGACTGTTGAGTAGGAGCCCTCTCCAAGCTTGCGAATGACCTTGTACTGGCCATCGTGAAAGGTATCGCCGAGATGAACTGGGTGATAACCGCCAGGGCGGTAATCCTCCACCCACTCGCAAGGTGAAGTGATGATTTTGAACCGACACTCATCATCGTTGGGGCTTCGAGATGGTGGTGTGGGAGGAGGCGACGTGCTCATCGCGGCGACGAAGGGTTGTCGCACAGGTACAGGTTAACGAAGAATAAAGGGATGCGTGCCTTGACGAGTTGCCGCGAAGTGAGAGAGACAAGAATGCGATTCCTCATCTGTGGGTTTGCAGGCAGATAAGGCTTGCCGCCCAAGAGCCACCTGAAGCTGCCTTGTGTTTTTTCCTGAAGCATGACTAAGAAATTGAGGACCCGGCTACCATCGTGTCGGTCTACACTAAAAGACGCCATCAGCCGCAATAGCAAAAAACACAGTTATCGATACATGTGAGTCTCCTCGCCTGCGTTGTTAGTCTTTGAAGATAAACCGTCGATTGGGCATGGTCAATATAAAGCGAGTTTTAGATATTATTTAAAGGCAAAACTAAGCTGCAGATATAGCTCGGATTGAGAATCATGGTGCGTGTGACGCTCCTAGTGTTCAGGAACCTAAGACCGTTGGAGACCAACAAATGCCCTTGGTATTAAGAGGTGCTTTCCAGCTCGGCCATAAATCCCTGAACCCCCCTGTCTCCCACAAAGATCCAGATGCAACCGTTAGTCAGGATGCCGTGACTTTGATCAAAGCCACCATGAAGCTATCTCGTCTTATTGTCAGTTTCGGAGTAGCCATCACAATATCTCTCAGTAGCTGATCAGTGAACGGAAACCCTGTCCTCAGTCCTTCGTGATAACGACTGGCTTCTCACCGTCCTCAGGCAGAATAACCTCTGTCTTGCAGACATAGGCCTTGAACTCGCGGGCTGGTATTCCCTGTTGGAACATCTCCTCCATCTCGAGATAGCTTCGACCCTTCAGTTCGGGGAAAGTAAACCACAAGGAGATGAACAGCAAGCAGGTAGGACCAAAGAAGACAAAAGCAACTTTTCCGCCAAGGTTGGCCTTTCCAGGGTTGATCAGAATCGGGATCAGCTGGGTGACGACGACACTTGCGGCCGTGTTACTCATGACGTTGATTGAGTATGTCTTTTGTCGGAGGCGAGGTGTGGGTGTTTCTCCTCCCACAGCATATGCGACTGCTCCTAAGGTAAGTTGGTACTTCGAAGAGGTTAGCAAAGACGGTAACTAGTCGAAGAGGAACATATGCAATACCAAGAAGCCCCAGATCGACATGAATGCCACGACTGCTGAAAGAACTGGCTTGCTCTTATTGATGGTGCTAATGCCGCCGATGACAAGCAAAACAGCTGCCAATGCTGCGGTTCCCCAAACAATCAGGGGCCTTCGGCCCAGTCTGTCAACCAGTGGCCAAGACAGCATGTTACCGAGCAGCTGAAGGCTGTAAGAGATTTGGGCAACACCGACCGGGTTACGAACGCCCGAGAGAGTAAAGAAGTATCTGTAAACATCGCGTTAGATGTTTGATGAGTACACAGGTCGGGGAAGTGGGATGGCCTACGGGAGGTATCCTGACACGAAGCCCGATCCAACAAACTGCTGAGCCACGTAGACTTGCACAACAATGAGGGTTCTCCGCAGGTTCGATCCTTTGAAGCATTCTAGATATGATGAGCCCTGCTCGTTCAACGACCGTTCTTTCTCCAAGGTTGCTTCCATTGCGACCAAGGCCGCCTCGGCGTCAAAATCTGGCCCACGGAACTTGCGCAGGCACTGGGCTGCTCTCTCACGCTGGCCCTTCATAAGGAGCCAAGACGGCGACTCTGGCAGGAGGAGGAAGCCAAGAACCAGCATCAAGACCGGAGGCACAAGCTGTGCAAAGATAGGCATCCGCCAGCCCCAGTCACTATCAATGAAGGTTCCGCCCCAGCCCACAAGTGAGCATCCCCATGCCCCAAGAACTATCATGGTGTTAATGAGGGTCAGGCAAACTCCACGGATCTCGTCCGGAGCAATCTCGGCCACGAATACTGGCGCAAGGGAATGTCCGAGTCCGAAGCCTAGCGTGCTTGTAAGCTTCCCGCCAAAGAGCATCATGATCGAGGTGCAGAAGCCTTGAACCAGTATTCCACTGATGCAGAGGAAACAACCAACGAAAACAACATTTCGACGACCCCATATATCCGACAGGAAGCCCGTAGTAAACGCAGCGACGAAGATGCCAATAGTCGACGAGGCGCTCAAGATCTGCTGTGTCCGTGCTGGAATCTCGCGGATTCCGCTGTCCGTGTCTGAGCCGAAGCGCTCGAGGAAACTTGGAATGGCAAGCACTTTGCCGACGAGAGCGATCTCGAAGCCAAAGTTAATAGGCAGTAAGTAAATGAGAAGGCCTAGATTTGGTTAGCAACTAGCTTGAGTCTCGCGTGGTGTGCAACAAGACTGACACCATCCCAGGACGCGCTTGTTCCTCTTCACAACGTCGAAGCCTCGAGGCGCGGGTTCGGGAGCCGGGGAGAGTGTCTCAACATCGTTCAAGGCGACATTTTTCACGCCGTGGGCCGGGTCCAGCCCCTTAGAGTCGGTCATTGGGATATTTGGGCTTGAGATTGCTGAATCAATGGGTGCTTGCGTTGGTGAAGCTAGAGAGCAGACTCGCCTCAGTAAGGCGGCAGGTCCTGTGTCTTATATGCGTGATCCAACGACGCCACATTGGATGAGAATTGTAGCTCTTAGCTGTAACGTTGGTAGTGGGAAGAGAAGAGCTGGAACAAAACATGGAGCCGTCGAGTCCCTAGGAAGGATCCGTAATCTGGGGAAATGGGGAGACCCCTGTCTGTGGTCGTGACTCGTGAAAAGCTGAGGTTGGCCGGAATTATTCCCCAGGTTTGGGAGAGAATCATGTGTCTCAAAGAGGATCCGCGGCTTAATTCATGATTGGGTATATTAAACCGGGGTCACTTGAACCAGTACCAACCTGGCCAAGTGCCAGACTTCGGAAATACTTTGGCAGGTTGTCATTAGCGTGGACGGAATATCATTAAAATCCCCCTCTCCCCTTCGAATTTCGCCGTGCCTTGCCCCCGGAGTCAGATCCAGGACTTACTTTCCTTCAACCGAGCATCTTTTTATTCCGAATCGCTTCTTGCGGTGTCGAATACTAGCCGTAACCGACCGGAAAGGACACCAATTGGCCATGCGGACCGCGAGGTACGCACAACAGGCGTGTGACAACTGCAGGCGGCGAAAGATCAAGTGCGACTCTCAGGCTCCGCAATGTGCCAACTGTCGCTCATCAAGCCTCGAGTGTGAGTATAACCTTGTACGAAGAAAGCGAGGGCCGAAGCCTCGTGTCCCCATGTCCACAACCGAGATCCCGAGCCCATCCGTGTCTGAGGACCCCGACCATACTGTGGCAGTTGCGGCTGTATTAACTCCACGTGGAGAGGACGCAGAGGACGTGGGGAGCTCTGTGGAGAGCACCCCTTTCGTCACGTCCCTGCCACTGCCCAGCTCCGGCCAAGGATACCCTCAGTTGCCCGTGGCCGAGGTCGCCACTCTCCAAACGCCTTCAGCTGACACAACGGCTGCTTTTGGGTTTCCATCAGCTAGGGGCTCTTCCTCGGCTTTCGGGTCAAGTTTCCCTTCGGGCCACTACCCACACAACATACACAAGGCACTTGCTTCAGCAATTGAGAATCTAGGCCTTCCGCTTGAACAGACCGTGAGGCAGTGTCTATGCCTTTACATGGAACAGTGTTTCCCAATCAGTCCTATCATTCATCTCGCCAGCTTGAACAAGTATGTCCACTTGTTGCTACCCGCTTCTCGTCACCTTTTTCAACCCGCGTTCCCTCAGTCGCCATCTTATGATACTGACTGGTCTGGACCTTCCCTTGACGATATGCGAGCTTTTACTCTCGTCACCGCGGCGTGCGCCAATATCTGCAGCAAGATCCCCACCTCCGTGTTTACTCCCGGCTCCACGCTGGTACATCATTTCCTCGCCGCTTCACGTGGCATGCTCATGTGCTACGAGGACCAGGATGTTGCCCATCCCGACTCCGGCTCCTTGGCTATTCGGGTATTCCAGGCTGTCGCACTCCATACCTTGGGGAAGATTCGATTATCTTGGTACGTGATCGGGCATGCCCTCAGATTGGCCTTGGTGATGCGCCTGTTTGACAAGGCGTCTTACAACCATCTTGACCAGGTTGAGGCTCAGCTACGACGGAATGTCTTCTGGATTCTCTATGTATCGGATAAATCAGCCTCGGTCCTGAACAACGTCCCGACCACCCTTCATGACGCACACCTGGATGGATCTCTCTTGACTGCCGTCTCAGCTGACCAAGACGAGGACCAGCCGTGTTTGCTGGAAGATGCAGACGAACCCCTCTACAAGGCGCCCTACGAGAGCCAGCTACATATTGGATTTCGCTTATCCCAAAGACTGTGGTCCCTTGCGGCTGACCTGTTGCACGATATCAAGATACTATCCCGTCTGCACTCCAAGACTAGTTCTGTGTCGGAGCCGCCTCCAACAGACTCTTTTCAACAAGGCATCACACAATCATACATGGCATTTTGCAGCGTGCTTGACGCCATGCCACCATGGCTCCGTGATCCCGGGTCACATACAGTGCAAGACGCTGAAGAATCAGTTGCGAGCTTCCAACAACGCACCTTTTGGATACAGCATGCCAATCTTTTAGTGACCTTTCACTGCCTGCGACTTGTTCTCCTTCGAGAGGCGTCTACCCAAGGCTTGTCTACTCTTTTCGGAGTCACCAATAACTCAGATATGCTTGCTCTACGCAACACAGAGATATCCCATGAGCTCCTCATGGTTGTCTCTAGTACTCCATTTGAAGCCCTGCAGGCAAACGGAGAGCCTCTGGTAAGTCTAATGGCATGTTGGACAACCGTCCTACAATGTTCTGGTAGCTATTGACACGTGTCATGTAGGTTGAGAAGCTTCGCCAGGTTGGCGTAATTCTGCTCGAAATAGCACACCGTGCCGAGGGCCACACTCTCTCGTCTCGTGCTAAATTGCTATTTTCCACACTCCTCGATGCCATCTCGAAGCTAGACTCAAAGGTATCGGACGAGCTGAGTGGGGATTTATTGTTTTCTTAAGTCAAGCATCTACAGCAGCCTGGGTATTATTCCGATAAGGTAAGATCTTCCGCGGAATATTCGAAACTACCAACCTTGTTTCTGCCAAACTCCCCACACCGACATCAGGGGAACTAAGCCACATGAGTTAGCCAAGGTCTCCTCCTCTCTGATGAATTTTGGATATGTACCTAGCTACCACCCCCTCTGAGCGGCAACAGAATCCGGCATCGATTACTTCTTCACCTTTATATCCAAGCAGCAGACATCGGTGGTAACTCTCCTTCGGTCTTTCCTCCTTCACCCTTCTCTGCCATGCACAACGAGACTCGATACCAGAACCCAATCGTCCCAGGGTTCGCTCCTGACCCCTCGGTGGTGCACGTCGATGGAGTCTTCTACCTTGCTACCTCATCATTTCATTTCTTTCCCGGCTTGCCCATCTACGCATCCCGAAACTTGAAAGAATGGACACACATTGGTAACATCACATCAGATCTGGCCCTCGATTACATACCGGGTCACTAACAATGTCATCATCAGGGAATGCCATCAATCGCCCCGAGCAGCTGAGCCTCCATGCGGCCAGTACGAAATCTGTACCTCTTGACACAGGCCATTCAATGGTCGCATCAGGAGGCCTCTTCGCTCCTACTATCAAATACCACCGCGGAGTTTTCTATATCGTCTGTACGAACGCAGGCCATGGTGGGCAGACTCTTCGAACAGATAACTTTATCATCTCCACCACCGACATCTGGAGTGGTAACTGGAGCAATCCAATTACCGTCCCATTCAAAGGTATCGACCCAGGGTTATTTTTTGATGATGACGGTCGTGTCTACTTCCACGGCTGCTTCCTTCTCGACCGTACAAAACAGCCATCGTGTACAATCACGCAATTCGAGATCGACATTGAGACAGGGACACCGCTATCAGAGCAACGAGAGATCTGGCAAGGTCATGCTAGGTATGACACGGAAGGCCCACATATCTACAAACTCGGCAAGTGGTATTATCTACTGGTTGCTGAGGGGGGTACCTTCGAGCACCACATGCTGTCTATCTCGAGATCAGAGAGTGTTTGGGGCCCATACGAGGACTTCAAGGCCAACCCTATCCTAACAGCGGACGGCAAGGGTGACGAATACATCCAAAACACTGGACATGGCGACTTGTTTCAAGACGCCCATAGCCAATGGTGGGCAGCGGTGTTGGGCGTAAGGAACGAGGAATCCTGCCAGCCTCTGGGAAGGGAGACGTTCCTTACACCGGTTGATTGGCCCGATGGAGGTTGGCCAGTGATTGCTCAGCCGAGAATGGAGTTCACTGGTCCCGTAGCAACAGCCTTCTCTGAACAAAGCGGGAAGGAAACTGAGGCAGTGCGCAGATGGACTCCTCCGAATAGAGTGGAAGATCTTTTTATTCGGACCCCGGATCTGTCGAGATACAAGTTTCCAGGCTCAGACCAAGGCCCATACATCCTCTTCCCAAGTCGGAGTGGTTTATCAGCGCCAACGGGAACCGGCACATTCATTGGTAGGCGACAGAGAAGCTTCAACTCTACCGCAACTGCATCCATTGATCTTGCCACCACAGGGGCTGCAACATGTCATGGCATCAAGGCAGGGTTGACCGTCTACAAAGATCATATGCGGCACGTATCCCTGATTTACGACTTTGACGCAAGTAAAGTTGTCTGCCATGCTATCAACGCGTCCACAGGGCTTGACAGAACGTCAACAACCACTTTTCAAGTCAAGAAAAACGCAAACACTCTGGACCTCAAGATCATTGCAACATCGTCCCAGTACAGATTATTTGCGAGGGAGTCCACATCAGGGGTTGAGGAAGAGTGGCGGGAGCTCGGGTCATGCGAAACTCAAGAGTTGGCCGCGCGGGAGATGACTGGCCCGGTCTTTGGTACTTTTGCGAACACCACTACTGCGGGAGGCGAGGACATTGGGGTTACATTTCTGTACCTGACGGTCAAGAAGTTTTGATTCAAAATTAAACAAGATTTGCTACCTACTGTGTTTGGTCTGGATACCGAAATCGTCGTGTCTGCCTATGAAGCAGGGATGGTGCAACTACATGGACTTCGGTTGCTGTTGCATGGAGCACGCTTGCTTGTCGGTCTTGCTGAATCTATCAGTTGATCTATCATCGCAACCTTGACCGTGAGACCACCAACTCCAAAACGGCTAACGATGGCATGATGTTGAGTGGCAGAAGTTAGACCCGAGGAACATAGATAATTCAATTCAACAAAGGGTGACTCCGAGGTGATTGTTAAGGGATGAGAGGAATGGGCTGGGTGCCAATGATGGTGGCACAGGCCAGTGCTACACCTGAGGATATGTCGTCTACAACCTCGGTCAAGTTATCGAATTTCCCTCCAGCAAGGGCTTAGTAGTAGGTACGCACTGCCAGGTCTCGCATCATGTAGTTGCAATCCTATCTAATTATCAAAGGGAGATAGCCGGTCACATCCGCAAAAACCAGTCTTGGCCCAATACTGGCATCTCCATAAACCTAACGCCGCACAAGACCGACAGGCCTTAGGGCTTACGCAGTCCTACTATTTCTTGGCATTCTCTTTCGGCTTCGGCGCCGTACCCAGCTTCTCCACGGTTCCATCATTGTTGTATGACTTCTTGAACGCATCGCGAACCTGGCTAGGCGTCACCGCCGGATCAGACCCCTCCAGAACCTGAACAGTGGCAACAGTCCTAGGTGCCTGCTTCCGAACCGAAGTAGACTTGGCTTGCTTGTTTGCCTGGATCTGGAGGTTGTGACGGTTGTCGGATGTCAACTGTCAAAGTCCACGGTCAGCGTTTAGTGTCTGGGTGAATGGATCCTGGTGAGATATACCCCCTGTTTGTCGAGACGGTAATTCTGGCCGTTTGCTTGAGACTGTGTGTAGAGTGTGGTCTGCCCGGTTCGTGGAGGGAATCCTTCCAGCTTGGCATCCGGAATCTCGTCGAGGAAACTCAGGAAGATCTTTTTGGACATGTTGATGCGGTGGTTGGTTTCAGGGTTCACAAAAGAGGTCTGTTGTTGTGGCTGAAGTTGCACGGCTTCGCTACTTGATAGCAATTGGAAAGGAAAGCAGATGGAACACGTTTGTCGAACTTACCAATGCCCGGATATATAGTCTAGATTTCCTTTGGCGCAACTTGAAATCCCCTCACCGGCCTGACCTCCATCTACATAGGCCGCGTCATTGTGGAGTCGTTGGTCATACCTCGACGCAACATGGTGGTTGCACAACAGGTACAATTAGATGAGGGGACGCTTCACACACACGAGCCGGGCGATTGTGCACGTCGATCCGGTAGGGATAGTCGTCTCTGGCTGGCCTCATTTTCAAGTAACTGGGGAGGATGATCGACGCACAAAAAGCCACCACGAAAATAAGACGGTTGTGCAATATGCACAAACGATTTGTAACTGTGGAATGCGTCAACCTCTCGGGTTGGAACGAGACAGGCCTCAGGCACTCGTCCCAAACTGTTGCTTTAGCCAGTGCCGTGCGCTCGTCCATCTGTCCTCAAAGTTGCCCAAAGACCTAGATAACCCTCGCTTGAGATCAATCCTTGCATCTGCTCCGAGAGTCGGGCTGTACATGGGTCCCACGATCTCGGCGTACTTGCGGCGCAGGAGGACCAGATCCCAATCCTTGCGGATCTCAACCATGGCCTCTTCTTCTTCAGGAGGCAGGGACCCGACTGGTGGGGGTTCTTGGACCGGAATTCCCTGAAGGAAATGCGGGACCCCGTCCTCTGTTTCCAACGCCGGCACGACGCTCACAGACTCCCAGTCGACGACACCGACGAGCCTGGATGTCTCGGGATTCATAAGCACATTCATCAAAGAAATGTCATCGTGCCATAGGACCTTGGTGTCCTCCGAGTCGTCAGTCGCCGAGTAGATTCGAGGTACGACCTCGACAAGCTTGTCGACCGTCTCGAGCACCTCGGCCCCATCGGCAGCGAGCATCTCGTCGGCTTCGCAGTAGTACTCGGTCGCAGGAGAAGGCGATAGTTGTCGAATGCGCCGGGCGAGCAGAGTGGCCTCGGACGTAGCAAGCTCCCGCGCTGTGGTGAAGGGCCCGCGGTCGGGGCGCAAGAGGAGGCGTTTATCCCGAAAGAAGCGTGTAGAGACCATCCGCCCGACAACAAAGGTGCCATCAATGCCTGCATCGAGTCCTGGCGTGGGCATGTAGTCGACCTGGTTCCAGACGTCGGCGTAGTAAATGCTACCCAGCATGGAAAACGGGCGCTGCCTGAGTTGCTTGAGGGAGTGAGCCAGCTCGACCGTGAGATGCATCTTGGCCTCGAAGGACATCGTGTCCCAGACTTGGTCGAGTGGTACGCCCTGGACCCTCTCCATGAGAATCCACTCGAAGCCGAGCTCGTTAGAGGCGCTAGACGCGTAGGCAATGACCTCGGGCACCGGAATTAACGAGTTCCGCCGAACGTAATCCATGGTAGCCACCTCGCTTTCCGTCTTGAAGAAAGGGTCAACCGGCAGGGCGACGCGCATGAGGTACTCGGCAGTCGTGTGATCGGAGGAGAGGCAATACAGACGATGAAATGCGCCCTGAGCGAAGGGTGAGATGCGGGCATCGGAAAACAAATCCGCAGGGAGATGCTCAAGGGCGAGCTTGCGTGCGACTTGGATATCGGGCTCTCGCGGCCACACTGGGTCTAGAAACCCCGTCGCGTCGTTGTTTCTCCAACAAAGGTGATGCTCGGTGAGGGTGTTGACATGGTGGCGGCCGTGCGACACACGACTTGGCTTGGAGTTTGCAGCTGTCTGGTCCATCTTTACTCCCCAAAGCAGAGACGAGATGAATCCGGAGTGGAAGGGAGAGAGTGATTGACTTGAGAGGGGACAAAACAGAGGTTGAGGAGTCTCCCCACACTGTGTACGGTTGACCAGAGCCGTCCGCCAACGATGTTTCAGCCTGGAATATTAATTTATCCGCCTAGATACAGCGTCTAAAATAATAATCCTAAGAAATTAAAAAGAATTATATATAAATCATATATAAGAGATTAATAAGTATTATAAGTAAACTTGTATAAATAATTTATTTATTAAAAAATAAAAAATTAAGTTCCAAACGTCTTGATGGCGCACAGGCTGAGTACGTACGGGTTCCTCAAGCAGATAGGGAGATATCCAGTTCGTATTATCTTCTCTAAGGCGATGGATTTACGGGTGCAGATACATAACTCTCTCGGGTAGGTCAAGCCCCTGCTTCCTAAACCCCCTTTTGCTTGCAATCCCATTATCCTTTCTCTGGATGGAAAATGCTCTCGTATCTGAAACTCGTGTCTGTGGGCTAAGGTAATACGATATTAAGATTCTTATTTAAAAACTTCATTCCTTTATCTCCAGGCTCCATAAGCTGAACGAGCAGCTCAAGTTTAACTTGGGCCCTTGGACCACATATAGAACCACTAATAAACGTTTGGTCAAATTGTAGAGCGAATATAGGTACCTAGCTAAGCCGGCGTCGTTGTGGTCGGGAAGTAGCTGCAATAGCTCGGAGAAAAGGATACCCCGGCTTGGAGACATCTGTCACCTTCAACCTAATGTCACCCTATTCAGAGTATATCCCATGAGGTTTCATTTAATAGACCTCCGCAGTAGCCAAGGTGACTTCTTCCTTTCTTTGTCCCCTTGACTGAATCTCGCATCACCCAGCCCACCCCAAATCGGAGGACGAGCCTGAGCCCTCAAACAGTTTCAAAGCCGAAGTATAACTGTACATGCACAAGACAATTGTCAATAATAGCACACAATAGGCGTAGTACTTGAACACGAAGCGAACAACTGTTGTGGATTAGGACGATAGGGCGAATACGTCAAGAGTTAGAGGGCCTGCTTGGCAGGGCAAGGTTTAAGCTGACTACCATGCTAATTCTGGTCTTTTTCGAAGTACGATAATTCTCAAGTCCCTTTTTTTAGTGTCAAACTTGGTGGTAGGCGTTGAGGATGTAAGTCAACAATGCGTCTTGGCCGCCATGGGAGACCCGACAAGATTCAGGAGATGGAATTGAGTGCAAATGCACAGAAGCATTCCTGAGCACACCAGCACTGAAGAAAGGCAACTTGCCTCGAGTCGCCGGAAGCACGCGGCGGCTGTTATGGTGGCAGAAGCAGTCGCTGATGATGGGCTACTGAGGAAGCCTCCATTTACTCCATCACATATATTTATATATGATGTAATTTCAGAACCTAGTTCTCAGTCATTGGGATGGACGCTGAACCGGGAGGTCCGGCAGGCAGGTCTAGTGCTCGGGTTTCAGCAATAACATCGATGATCCAGGTTAGGAAACCTGTCACTGTTCAGTGCACGAGCCCGTAGTGTGCCCGTGTCTATTCGAGATCGAGATCGAGAACGAGCACTACTCTTATAATTTCGGAACGTTGCTTTATTGGTCCGTCAAGACCCGTATGGTGATCACCTTGTGCACAGCCCCTGAGGCATGGCTCTAACCCCCCGTATTAATTTGTCCTGAGCATGTACGGAGTATCAGAGTGTGTCGTTACCACATTTGAGTAGGGCCTAGCTAGTTGTGTATCAACCTCGCGCAATCAGAATACTTGCATATCTGTCGTTCAGGTGCTATAGCCGCATAGTACAGTGTCGCCAAGCATCGCTCGTACTCGTCACAGGCAATGGATAAGCACTATAACTCAGATCAGTGGAGAGATTCAAGTGCATTGACCGACCAGGTGTGTCCCTAGCTCGTCGAATCCCTTTCAACGGTGACCAACTCTATCAAATTAACTCAAGCGAGAACGAAAACGGCGACAAACATAAAAAACCTTAAAGAAACAAGAGATTACTAACGGCTCTTGTTCAAACCTTGTATCCATGTTATACGCCCACCATGGTCTCTTAGCAACGGGCAGACAAGAGCGCTAGCTGTCAGTTTGGCCTCGCATAATCATGCTGATCGCGTCGAGCTCGGACTATGACGACAACCCGAGGCACCGATCAACACGTTGTATTGTCAGTACCGATCCGTTGCCCCCGGTTGATGCCAAGTCGGGGTATACGTCTGAGCAGAGGCATTGCTAGTCCACCCTACATGCAACTCTGATATCTTGGCCGTACACTTGGCCGCCTTGAAGTGTCGATGACGGGAAACCATCCCGTGGCTGTGCGTGCTGTTGCGGTGGTGCCATCAATTATAAATTGTATCATGTGTCCTCATGAGAAACATGTTTGAGAATTCCCATGTCCACGTTCTCACCACTCCATCTATCTATCATTGAGTCGACAAACACAACCGTGATAATGCTGCCCTCTGTTCCTGCATTCCTTCTCTCAGGCTTGATGCATGGCTTGCCATGTCTCGCATACCCGTCAAGCGGATCGTCGCCGATAGTAGGTACCCGATTTGTCCAGAATATCGCACATGTTGATGTTAACTCAGCATGTAGTGCGAGATAATTAGTGCGGCTTTGCCAGGCAAGGTGGCCTACCCCGACACGGCCGCTTACGATACATCCAACGTCTACTGGTCAAGTAGACAGGACATGGAGCCCTCCTGTATAGTTCTTCCCGCATCTCCCGAGGAAGTTTCGAAGACTCTATGGCTTGTGACCAAGCATGACAGCCCATTTACTGTCAGGGCCGGAGGACATACCGCGTTCGCTAAGGGATCCAACATCCAGGGAGGAGTCGTCATTGCTATGGACTCGATGAGCGACATCCACGTCTCTCCCGACCGTTCCACTGTCTCTGTCGGCCCTGGTGCCCGCTGGATTAATGTCACCGACGCTGTAACTCCCCTCGGCATCGCGGTCGTTGGCGGCCGCAGTCCCATGGTAGGCGTTTCAGGGTTTCTCTTGGGAGGTGGTCTCTCGTTCCTCACTGGCAGGCGAGGCATGGGCTGCGACAACGTCCGGAACTTCCAGGTCGCTCTTGTATCAGGCAAGATCGTGAACGCCAACCCGAAAGAGAACAAAGACCTATACTGGGCTCTTAGAGGCGGCGGCGGGTCCAGCTTTGGCATTGTTACTCGGTTTGACCTCGAAGCCTACGAGCAAGGCGACGTCTGGAGCCGGCTGACCGTGTGGCCGGCTAGCGATACCGCCAGCGTTCTTAATACCTTTACCAGGATCACCAGAGAAAAACTACACTCGGGACAGGACCCGGACTCGCACTTGATATTCGGTTTGACCTATTCCGGCGCCGCCAACGACGAACCCATCCCAACGGTATACGGCTTCCATATGAACCTCTCCTCACCGCACGCGCCTGGTGGTCAATTCGACACCATGGAAGGTTTCACCCAACTCCCAGAGCCCCTCTCTAACGACACACTCGTCACAGACATTTCAGGCCAAATTCGAACGACTTCAAGATCTGTATTTGGCGAGAGGCAATCATGGTACGCCACTTCTGTCCGCGACGGCGTAAACAGCAACAGTTTCATGAACGATATCGTCAAAGCCTTCACGTCGTTCGCCAACGAGCTTAGAGCTGATATCGAAGCTCAAGGGGCTTCTCTCAACTTGAGCATGGTCTTCCAGCCCCTCACCAACCCTACATTCAAGGCCATGCAGAGGAATGGAGGCAACACCCTAGGCCTTGAACCTGCAAAGTTTCCTTCTTATATCATCTCCATACCCATGTCCTGGGCGGACCCGGCCCTCGATGATATGATTGACACCCGGACCAACAAGTTTATTGAGAATCTGGACGCTATGGCTCAAGAGAGGGGATTTGGAAGTGGCTATGAGTATATGAACTATTCTGGGAGGCTGCAGGATGTGATTGCAAGCTATGGCAAGAAGAATCAGGCCAAACTTAGAGCTATCGCATCCAAGTATGACCCAGATGGTCTCTTGCGGAAGCTTTGGACGGGGTATTTCAAGCCTTGATACATGCTCGGAGGATCTCATTAGCAGTAGAGGCTGTGTTTGGGACCGAGTTATCTACTGAAGCTAGTTTTACTGGGGATGTTGTATCTATAGATGTATTTTGGGATAGATCAAACTATTTTGCAGGATAGATATAATGCGGAATTCCAAAAGTGCCTTGCCCACACATGCTCTTTCTGGGATCTCTATTTTGGTTGCTCGTGTGTTGTTGGACTCGTCTTGGAGGTTGCCTCATCCAAGAAACATCAAATCAACCCTAAGCGCTCCAACAACTCAAACATAGCGCGCAAGTCCTGAGTTATTGCATCCGGACGCTCCCAAGCAGCAAAGTGGCCACCCTTTACATGGTCAACTTCGTACACCACTGGGCCAAGTGTCTGATTCCACAACTTGGGCAACAGCACCAGATCGTTGGAAAACCGAGAGATACCCAATGGTACATCCACGTACTTTGCGGCTGCGACAAACGCCGGCGGTTCGCCATGTTCCATCGCGTAGTACACGTTGCTTGTTGCCTCTGGACCAGGCGTCGAGAAGTAATAAATGCTAACCCAGGTGAGAATCTCTTCGTCGCTCCATGGGTAGTCATCGCTCCACTCGCGAAGTTTATCATAGATCCATGCGAGGAGCCCAACGGGACTGTCTCTCAGCGAGTAGCCGATGGTTAAGGGCTTCGTAGATTGCAGTTTATAGTATCCACTGCCCTCATGGGAGAAGTTTCTCGCACGTTCTAGACCTTTTTTCTCAGCCTCTGTGAGCTGAGATGCTAGAACCTTTGCATGCAGCTCTGGGTGCCTGTCATTCGTCGGCTCGTTGGGCGCAGGAGTGTTTGTATGACATGCCATGCACCTCGAAGGACCGTACAGTTTGGCCATGTATCGCGAAATTACAGATCCAACATCTCCTGCTTGGATCACTGACGTATCGTTAGCATAAGGCTGTTCGTACGGATACCGGGCAGACATACCATAACGATCGTACCCTAGCTTTTGCATAAGCTTGTCATAAACTTCTGCATGATGTTCAATCTCAAAACCTTTCTATCAATGTATCCTGTCAGTCCTATTCAATCGTCAAGACCAAGGCACATACTTTGCTTGGTGAGGAGAACCCGAAGTCAATCAGGCTAGGTGCGACAACATGGAACGTTACACCGTCATCTGAGTCGCCCTGCACCAGAGGATCAATGATCTTTGACACCTCGTAAAAACTGCCGGGCCAGCCATGCAGGAAGAGGAGCGGGATGGCATGGCCCTGGCTACTCTGCTTGTGAACAAAATGGACTTCAAACGCTCCAAAGCCAGCCGTGTTGATCGGGACGGAAAACTGAGGCAATTGGTTGAGACGTGCTTCAACTTCGCGCCAGTCGAAGCTTGACTGCCACACCATTGCTAGTCGCTCAATCTCGTCGACGGGGGGTCCCTGCTTCCACGAGTTGGATGTTGGATCATTGGCCTGGCTAGGAAAGTCTGTCAAGGCCAGTTTCTGTTTGAGCCTATCAATCTTGAAGTCGGCCACATGAATCTGGTAGGGCTTGATGTGTGACATGGTAGGTGACCAAAGATCAAAGTGAAGACAAGTATGAAGTTGGTGTGTGGGCAAGTTGGAGATGGATGTAAGAGTAGACTGAAACAAGTGAGGGCAGTCTTGGCTTTATATATTCGTCCCAGGCCTCCAAATGACAAGTTCTCTTCGCCCTTGCACTGTGAATGTCGAAATCACATTGATGCCATGGTGAGAACACGGCCAAAGTCCATCCAATCAACAACATGGACGCCAACACTCCGCTAACCTCGATTCGGCGCGAGATACGCTAGGGCCAATAATCTTGTCCGATTTGAGATCCACCTGGCCTCAGTAAGCATCAGCTCGGAGCCATTTGAACCTGCATGTCCTGCCTCTTCCTACAATTTTCGAACCCAAATCAATCAGTCTGGAAGCTTTTGTGCTTAAGTGGAAACAGGTCTTTGACTAAAACCCCACTTCTATGGATCAGCCGAGGCAGACTGACGTGCCCATGCAGGGTGCAGTCTTACGTCCCAAGAGGCGGCAAGGCGCAAGAGGGGTCCCCAAAGCTAGGACTGGATGCAAGACATGCAAGTGTGTTCAGTACAGGCATATCTGAGACCATAAGAGACCTTTTTTGACAATTTCGCAGGATCAGACACAAAAAATGTGATGAAGCAAGGCCGGCTTGTTCCCCGTGCATAAGCACTGGTCGGCGTTGCGACTTTCTCGCGTCATCACATCAACATCCTTCTCAACCAGCACCCTTGGTCTTCGTCATCGAAACGATGGCTAACACCCATAGTTTGGCGTCCCCTGTATGTGAAAACTCAATGGGAGAAGGGTTACTCTCGGCGCAGCTCGGCGTGCCTGGTCATCTAAGGGACCTGAACAGAACTCAGTCGAGCCTGTTTGACTACTTTCGCTCCGTCTGTGCCCGGGAGTTCTCACTCTACTTCCAGTTGCCCACCTGGGAGAGACTCGTCATTTACGCAGCTCACACAGAAGCATGGGCATTTCACGCCAGCCTAGCTATAAGCGCACTGAGCAGACAAAATTACACCCCAGCGCATAGCGATGCTACTTCACACCCCCACTTTCCAACACTTCACTACAATCAAGCTATACGGATATTGAACCAGCGCTTAGATGCAACAATCGAAAGTGCTGAGCTTGCAGTCTTGGGAAGTGTGTTGTTCATCAACATTGAGTTCTTACGAGCTCTTACCCCAGAGCACGAAGCAGGTGGGACATGTCCACTGAGTCTGGTAGACATTCACCTTCATGGAGGGCGTGCAGTCTTGAGGAATCTTAGAGACACGAGGGGAGGCCATCTATCACTAAACGCTGAGCATCTAAAAGTCGCGCTTGAGGAACTGCACCGTCAAGCCGAACAGTTCAAGGTTTATCGACAACAATAACGGATAACTACGGTAGTTCCGTCATCAGTACTTGGAAAATGCCATAGCGCGTGATCTTCTTTTGACCAAAGACCTAGTCATAATCATGTAGCATTCGGAACTAGCTCGCACCGCTAAGAAATGTCAGTGCCGGTTGTTGAACAGGAAACCATCTCACCTGTTTAGCCATTTATTACTAGGGAGACAAGGCTGGTTTTTAATTCAAAGAAAGGAAACAAACTTCGAAGATCATTTAGGTGAGAATTTATACCTTGTCACTTTAAGGCCAGTGTGTAATGATTATGTAACATGTTATGCTTAAAACAAGAGAGAATTGCAACTCAGCCCACGGCCACACACAAACATAGTTGTTAACCTTGACCCTATCAACACACCACTGAGAGTCACTAGTAGTGTGATTACATGGTAAATACAGGTTCTTGCTATCCCTAGAAGCATTTGCGGTGGACAATAGACGGACCGGCCTCGTCGTATTCTTGCTTGGTAATCCACATCTGCTGAAAGGTTGAAAGAGAAGCAAGGATAGAGCCTCCAATCCACACTGAGTATTTCCTTTCAGGGGGCGCAACGACCTTGACTTTCATCGACGAAGGGGCAAAGCCGACGATCTCCTTCTGCATTCGGTCGGCGATACCTGGGTACATAGTTGTACCTCCAGACTAAACGTCCACATATCAGTAAGCTGCGGGTATAGGGGGAATTTTGGGATCAAACCATGATAATGTTTCCATAGAGGTCTTTCCGAATATCAACGTCACTCTTCATAATGGCGTTGAAAACGGTCACATGAATGCCACCTGATTCTAGGCCAATAACGCCAGGCTGGAAGAGGGCTTCGGGAGCACGGAAGCGCTCATTGCCAATTGTGATCACCTGTCCGTCTGGCAGCTCATACGACTTTTCCAGTGCCGAACTTTGCGACGCCGCCTCGAGCTCCTGGTCGAAATTCAGGGCCACATAACAAAGCTTCTCCTTAATGTCCCGAACAATCTCGCGCTCGGCAGTGGTGGAATATGAATAGCCCCTCTCCGTCAGTAGCTTCATGAGATAGTCGGTCAAGTCGCGCCCTGCCATATCGATACGGGAGATGGCATGTGGAATGGCGAAGCCTTCGTAAATCGGTACGACGTGGCTAACGCCATCGCCTGAATCAAGAACAATGCCGGTTGTGCGGCCCGAAGCGTATAGAGACAGGACAGCCTGAATGGAAACATAAAAAGCTGGCGAATTGAATGTTTCAAAGAAGATTTGCGTCATTTTCTCTCTGTTTGACTTGGGGTTGATTGGGGCTTCAGTTAGGAGAGCAGGGTGCTCTTCAGGGGCCACGCGAAGCTCGTTGTAAAAGGTATGATGCCAGACCTTTTCCATATCGTCCCAATTTGTAACGACGCCGTGTTCAATTGGGTACCGAAGCGTAAGGATACCTCGCTTTGACTCTGCTTCGTCGCCGACGTAGGAGTCTTTCTGGCCCATTCCGATCATGATTCTAAGCAAAGTTAACCGTGTTAGCCCAAAAGAAACAAGCAGCAGATTTAATATCTGGTCATCCCGGCACTAGTTCACATGGTCTCTGATCATTTGCTGGTGGGGGTGGAGAAAGACAATATCAGGGTCGACTTACCCGTGGTGACGTGGGCGACCAACAATGGATGCTAGATGAACGTCAATGATGGCTTCCAGGAAGAAAGTGGCTCAAGGGTCCAGCTTACGGAAAACAGCGCGGGGTGCATCGTCACCCGCGAAACCAGCTTTACACATGCCCGACCTATGAAACGATGGTCAGTTCCTGAGATTCAGGCGACATTGCCCTGCAGCGTTCCACTAACTTACCCATTGTCGAGGACGAGAGCGGCGAGGTCTTCTAGGAATCCAGTAAGCAAGGTTCATGGCAGGATAAACAAGGCCCAATGCTATAACTAGGGCTTACCATCCATTGCGGAAAATCTCAGAGGCAATCCAAGTTGGGGGACTCGTGTGAAAGACGCCGTTGTGGACAAGAAGCTCGAGTTTCCGAGTGTGTTGAGCAATGAGAAAAGGTCCCGAAAACATGCTACTCTTATGGTATTGATCATTCTTTTCCATCCCCTTTCTTGGATATCCCAGAAGGAAGCAATATGGAAAACAAGTAAATGCTCCCCACATTTCGGTACGACGGAGGCCGCGGATCCGCGGCACCACCAAAGGGCTGCAAATTAGGAGTCCCTGGGCAGATATTCCTGGCACTATTGCTATTGGCACATTTCTTTGGCACTAAACCACTACTTTTGGGCTTCATCCATCACACCCATCTCATCGTTGGTCCAGCTACCCAAAAGAGCTGAGAAGTTGTAAGGCTCATAGCTCGTGAGCTGCTCCAGCATGCCCTCTCCAAAAATCCCCTCAAAAGTCTCTAGCCCTGATTGAGGACCTAGATTAGGGACATTGGAGAATTGCAGCCCTCCCTCTGGGCTTTCCAACCTTGTATCATTCATTACTAGGGCCCGACCGAGGCGGGCGAACGTGGAACAGACGTTGAAAAGATCTCGGCAGCTGTTTGACACGCAAGAAATCTTTTCCAAAACTGCCACTACTTCGTCAAGCAGGCAGAGATCCTCCAAGCTATCGGCTGCAATAGCATGGAGGAAAACGGCAATGAATGGGTTCAACGATGACTGATGTAGGACCCTAACGCGCTTATCAGCAAAGAACGGCAGAGAAGAAAAGCCAAAGGAACAAACCAGCTTGCATAATCGCCCTCTGACAACAGGCCAGGGCTGTCGGCTGTTTGATAACTAGAAAAGCATGCAAGGTGGCACTGCAAGCCAGCTCGGGCTGCCTGAAGACACGCTTGACTAACGCCGGCTTCTTCGTCGGTAGTCGGTGCCTTAATCAGGATCAGGGTCATTGTGGAATAGTACATGATGTCCCAACTCTTTTTTGAAAGCTCAAACACTTGAGTTTGCTTCATCTGAGTTGAGTCTATCTGGATCAGGTCAGCATGGTTTCGCCACACCTGTTATGGCCAGACATAGATTGCAGCTAACCTCGCAGAGCTCGGTATACCAGGATCGCAGCTTGGCCGAAAGTTCTTTCGTCGTTTCAGCTTGTTGAACTGGCTCAGTATTTCGTGCTGCGGCCGAGTAGAGCTGGTCATAAACTTGGCCCTGGAGCTTGGCAAATTTGATAGCCATGATAAATAGTTGGTCCCAAGGCCTGACCTCAGCTTCTGGAGAGCTTCTTGGATACCAAGCATCCACTTCCAAGTCCTGGAGATACGGGGGGCGGCCCTGAAGGAGAGAAATATCTTTGTCGACAATGTAGATATACCAGAACACACGGCGCATTTGATCGGCTCTGCGAGATTGGTACTTCCCATATGTTATTTCCTGGCAATAACCGAGCATACGGCACTGGCTTGCAGCGGCTGCCAGGAGGGTACAGCATAAAAATGGTTTTCCTTGCTCTTGAGCTTTGGCGATCTAAGTGAAGTTGAGCGTGAGAACTTGGCTGAGAGATCGAGATGCCGGTACTCGCTACTCACCCCTAAGGCCAAGCTGAATACATTCTCAAAGGAAGGTGTAGCTAGGATTTGGTATGTCTGAATCCCGCGGTTGAAATTCTTCTCGCAGGTGGATGCATGTGCTGTTAGGTCGTGCTCTTCGCCTAGAGGATTTTCGAGGAGAATATATTCTTTGAGCAAACAATACAAAACTCCGTACATTGCCGTAGCTTGACCAAGGGAAAGAGATGTGGTTGTGTAATACGCTTGTCGACAAAGGGCCTCGATTAATGATGGGTCACTTATGATGAATGAGCAAAGAAAAATTGGTCGGTTTACTGGAGTCGTTAGCAATGCCGGTACTTTATAAACCACGCATGATTCACCGTGGCTTCCTAGCTGAGTATTCAAAGAGATACAATGTGCGTCTTACCCCGTATTTGTTGAAGAATCGAGACGACCAGTCCCGATGGGAGAAGATCCATTGCAGGTTGGTTCTCAGATGTGTCACTTCCAGAGAATTGATAATCCTCTGCCGAAGCACGTAATTCTGAGGGCTGCAGAAGATTACTCAATTGCCTAGTTAGGCAATCCATTTTGTGTTGAGTGTGGACACCACTAGCAACAACCTTGGACTGAGAGATATCACTAGCCTGAACAGCTTGGTTGCGAAAAGACGAGCTGCCCTCATACACACGAGTGTCATCTACTGCGAAAGGCCCATGTTGATTGCTTCTAGAGACAGCATCTGAAGAGGGGTTGCTTAAGTCAGGGGTGGTGTTGGTGTTGTTTAGCTGAGTTTGAGCTGTAAAGAGGCGATCATGTAGGTACTTGACGCGCTCCTCTCTAGCGATGCATCAGTCAGTAGGTTCTTCCATGTGACTGGTACGTCATACAGCTGGGCTATTCTGTCCCGTTTAGGACCCCCGTCTGTTCTGGGATTGACAACTTGGCATGCAAGGCCAGCGGTGCGACAGTTTGAACAAGGGTTTGAACGATCACAACGAATCTAATCAAGGTTCAATCAGGGCCGCGTATAATAATGGGTACCATCATACCATACCTTGCGCATCCTACATGCTTCGCACTGGGAGTCATTAGCCCTAATCCTCGCTCGGCACGTGGGTAGCTTCCTACCGCTCGGGAAACCTGTGCGAGCCGCCTTCGGCGCTGCTGAAGCGTTTCTTCGGCATCCATCGTCAACTGCTGGCTGGCTCTAGCCGGTCTCGTTCGATGCCGGTTGCAAGATTCGCAAACGTCAGAGGGGCAACTAACTAACAAACGCGTTCGGATTTTAGATGACGCGGACCCACGGACCCTCGGCGCCGCGGGTCCGCGCCCTCCGATCCGGAAACGCCGGCTTCGCCAAATCGCGACCGCGTTGCTCGAGTCCACTTCTCGGCGGTACGGACACCCAAGGACCCGCGGCAACACGGAAGAGAATTCTTTCACGCGCGAAGGTATCCATCAGGATCCAGGGAGCCTCCTAGTCGGCCCGCATGGAGGCGCGAAAACTGAAAAGACTGGCGCGTCAATGGGTGGCATTGATGGAAATATTTTGTACTGCATGAACTGCCGAGTTATGCCACGCTCTATTTATATAGTCTTACTAGTCGTACTGTCAATATTCATCCTTCAATTCTTTCCACGTGCGATAATATTGAAAGTTCTTCCGTAAGTACTGCAGGTTCTGTCTATACTACGTACTCCAACGAGGATCTAGCTGGAGCAAATTCATTAACGTTATGGATAGTCCTGAACCTTACACAAAGCTCCTCAAGAAAAGATCACCAACTCCAGTTCTTTCGAGATAAAATCATGTCGGTAAGTGCTCCAGTACCCCATTAGTGGCCGTATTCTCTCTGACATGATGACGGCAACAGATTCCTTCAGGGTAGCTCTCCCTTGTCTAATCAATTTTCTCCAACCCACTCTTTCTAACATCCGCAGCGTAAAAATTCAGGACGAGTGTATATCCGTGGTTAACGAACTCCGGTCCCGAAGAGACGCAGACAAGCCCCGTTTCGTCATCTTCAAAATTTCGGATGATGAGCGCGATGTTGTTGTCGACGAAGTCTCGCCGGAGCAAGACTATGAGCTTTTTCTCACGAGATTGTCGGCTGCCACGGATCGCAAGGGGAAGCCCGCTCCTCGTTACGCTGCCTACGATGTCGAATACGACCTTGGCGACGAAGGAAAGAGGTAAGAAAATGTGCCTCGACGCAAAGAACTGCCATGCTAATCTTTTAGAATCTCAACTATCTTCATCTCCTGGGTTCCTGCTGGCACATCGATCAAGGTTGGTTTGATCCTTGAGATATTTATCCCTCGTCACTAACAGAACGTCAAGTCCCGCATGATATACGCGAGCACCAAGGAACAGCTCCATAAAGCCCTCAACATCGGAGTATCAGTCCATGCTGATGATTTGGATGATATTGAATGGCATAGTGTGGTGAAGCGAGTTAGTCGAGGCAGGGCATAACGTCAGAACCTCTCTTCTGTATTATAATAAGCTTTTATTACTTCTGGGTGTAACGTATCTTCTATCTATCAGAGCTTATGGGCCGTGATATTAATAGTCCTCTCTTCTTTATTAGTGTTTAACAACTATAACTACAACTACAACTGTAAATTTTGGTACATGATATTGAAGACTAGACCTCATGGCTGGGTATGAAGGAGAAAGAAATTAAATGACAATACCAAATGAAGTTAGGACATCTCGACGCTTCTCTTCAACTCCGAGGTGCCTTGCAAATAAATAAATCCTTCCCCTTTGTCAAATACGCGACTTTATTGTGACAGTTTCCGCAATATTGTTCTGTGTTGAAACACCATTTCGCAGCATAGGGAACAGCCACGCCAGGGCCGGTAGCAACGAGTAGGAAGGCTGCCTGCATACTGGTCACGTCAGTTAGGCAGCCGAGACACAAGTGTCGAACTAGTTCACTTACTGTGTAAGGTTTGAGGGCTTCTTTTTTACCAAAGTCATTGCTTGTCTTTTGCAAAAGGGGCAATCGATCCAGTCCGGCTGATCTCCAAGCAGATGCAACGGTGTCACTGTGTTGGTGGATGACTCTAGTGATGTCGCAACCTCGAGGCCAGCATATGCTTCACTGTGCT
Source organism: Fusarium protoensiforme (assembly GCA_011320165.1). NCBI lineage: Eukaryota > Fungi > Ascomycota > Sordariomycetes > Hypocreales > Nectriaceae > Fusarium > Fusarium protoensiforme. Next base: position 55,974 of record JAANQP010000145.1, read on the forward strand.
GCTTTGATAGGTCCGGGTATGCGAGTTCCGGTAGGTTGCATCCAGTGACTGGATTCTCTAACACTGCCGACTCTGGGGCGTTTGATGGAACGACTTCAGGATAGCAATCGTAATCGATGTCAGGCCCTGAGTAGCCCGATGGAACGACTTCAGGAAAGCAATCGTAATCGATCTTTCGCTCGCCGGGTCGATGAACAGGAGTCTCGGATCGTGAGAATTGGGTGTCTGTCGGCGTAGAAACCGCGGTCGTCGATACAGACATGGCGGAGTCTGTCAACGGGGAAATGGCGTCGTCATGCCCAGACCTTGGCATGCAGGATCTACGATGTTGAATTAATGTTAGTTCCCACTGGGAAGTTGCGCAGGTACAAGATCAGAAAGTATTCCAACTTACCTGCTCTCCATGTTGGACGGGTGTTTCCTGATTTGAGATGAGCGAAGGGGATAAGAGGCACTCGTCTCTTGGGGTGGCTGAGCTGTATTGATAATATCGCAGTTCTCGTATTTATCAAAGCTTAGACCGCGCAATTTGCCAACCAAGGTCTCTTATGGAGTCGTTCTAGTCCGCTCGAGTTTGTTGACTGGTTGAGTCATGGCTTGTCATTGGGCAAAATGTCCTGAACCGATAACGAGAACGAGAACGAGACAGGGGGTGATTGACCCTTGCGTGCTCTCTGACGCTTATTATTGCACCACCAAAGTCTAAATCTCACCGTCCCGCGAGAAGCATCGTCCTCTTCATGCCCTTCGCATCAGATTCTTGTATTCTCAGCCTTCCACAATGCCCAGCATCGAACTCTGCAACACGGTCTTCGTCCCCGTCGACACGTTGCCCACTAATTGGCCGAGTTTTTCTAAATTTAATCTCTTTTCTAGGTAGTTGACCGAGTTCAGTGCAATTGCCAGCCACGATGTATTGTTGGGATTTCTTTTGGAACAGGCAAGATTCATTAAAGTCAGCTTTTATTATTACACAAAGCTGTGAAGCTGTTTTAGGACAAAATCATATTCTAGACTAGAGAGGATGCCACGTCTGCGAATAAGGCCAGCGCTGTCGTATTTGCCCCTCAAGTACCGAGACAGCAGTCTGGCTGGGAAATTAACTCACCCGTAAGAAGTGGAGCTTGAATGAGGCGAACAAAATTAAGACTACAAGCCACGGAGAACGACGCCGATATCGATATCGAGATCGAGATCGAACTATGGAAACTGAGGCTTGACTTTACTTTTCTTTGCTCTCCACTGGGGTCTTATGACAGGATCGCAGTGTCATGCCTGGGTTCTGTTTCACTGTGAACAATTTTGTCAAATAATGTGCTTGAAATGAATCCGAGAACGAACAGTTGCGGATCATTTTGAGGCTAGGTACTAAGCCAAGCCACCCTGAGCCACACATGCCCTGCCCACGGCGTGGTTGTGAGGGCCAGGAGACTGAGTAAAACGTAGATGCTGTGTTTGACGAGATTTTGATATATAAGTATCCAATATCCCTCTTCTAAGTGACACAATTCCTCATTCAATACCAATCTGACATTTCCATCGAGCAACATGCTTCAAACGTCTCTCCTTTGCGTTCTCTCTCTTGCCACGGCAGCCTTGGCGGCCAGACCTTTCCTTAATGAACCTGACACTATGTATGTCGACTGGACTTCTTTTTGTGTACATCTACTGTTTCTCGAGCTAACAAGGGCAGGATTGATGAGTCTTTCGAGACCTTCCCCACCGCCAACGGGAGCCTGCCAGACCTCTCTAGACTCCTTGGCCTCCCGGACTTTGACTGGGCCGCGAGACAGTCCATGAACGACTCAGCATACACTCGGTACCGCCACGGCGCGGGCGGCGAATGGTCGTACAGGAACAATCTGGAGGTGTTTGAGCGTTACCGATTCCGGCCTCGAGTCATGGTTGATATAACCGACATCGAGTCTTCCATGGAGTTTGTTTTCCCTATCCTAACACGAGACAAAGTAACAGATGCTAAACATTCTCTAGAACTACTATCCTTGGTCATAAGTTTTCTGCGCCTTTCTTTATTAGCCCATGCGCCACTGCAGGTCTTGCTCATCCCGAGGGCGAGATCGGTCTGGTTAAAGCTGCGGCGGAGCAGAACATTCTCTACATCGTACGTTTCATGTTCCTTGGCTCAATGCATGAGTGAGTACTGACATTAAGCAGCCTTCCCTTGCTGCTAGCGTACCTTTGGAGAAGATTGGGGCTGCTAGGCCCCGTAAGGACCAGGTTCTTTTTCAGCAGGCATGTAACCATAAGCTTCCTTTGAAGCTCACCATGCTAATTCCCCAATAGATTTACGTAACGAATAACAAAACCGCCAACACTCTTCTTTTCCGACGAGTCGAGCAAATGGGAGCAAAGGCCATGATTCTGACTGTGGACTCAGCTGGAGACCGCTCGCGGCATCGTGCCCTTCGATTTGAGGAAAACACAAACCAGACTCGCTCCGTAACTTACGTCCGCATGACTTGGGCCATCTACCGGGACGTACAGAAACTTACCAAGCTTCCTATAATCCCTAAAGGTATCCAGACAGTTGAAGACGCGCTGCAGGCCGTTGAAGCTGGTGCACCAGCTATTTTCCTCTCTAACCATGGCGGGCGTGCTCTTGATGGTTCTCCTTCTGCTTTCGAAGTGGCATTGGAGATTCATAGGAAAGCCCCCCACGTTTTCAAGGCCATTGAGGTTTATGCCGATGGCGGCGTTCGCTACGGAACTGACGTTCTTAAGCTTCTTGCACTTGGGGTTCGTGCTGTTGGCCTTGGCCGGCCATTTATGTTTGCCAATCTTTACGGCGCAGAAGGTGTTTCTCGTGCAGCCACCCTCTTGAAGAAGGACATCACGGCTTCTGCTGCTTCTCTTGGAGTTGCAGACTTGAAGAAGATAAACTCGAGCTTTGTGAGTTGTAGCCCTTGCACAATGACGATTTGTATTTGCTAACAGACTTGGAGTTGGAACTGTCCCCAAACGGATGGTATAGCTAGATCTGTTAGAATGGGCCCTGTGGAGGGTAGGCCCAGCCCACAGTGGTCTATTCTAATGGCCTTTGGCACTGTGCACAATACTTTTCTTTCACCATCATCAACAAGTATCAATTAACACTTTGCAGCCCTATGCATAGTCTGAAGGGTATCACGTGACGTGGAACGGTGGCCCGGCTCATCGCCAGACGGGCGGCGAATCATGGGAAGCACTTGGCCCAATTAGGAAAGTCATCTCGGAGCCTTCGGCGTGAGCCGGGTTAGCCTCAACAAGAACAGAACACTATACAAATTATATCTCTTCAGGTGCCTCACTTTCTGACAATTACTCCATCCGGGCTCTACCAGCACGGTACTAGTAGCCTCTGAGACTCTGGTGACGCGTATCTATGAAGTGCATCAATCAGGAAAGCCCCAAGGCAAGTACGTCGACTTCTGGGGTCAGTTCGTCTAAAAGATGAAGCATCTGATCGAGGAGGCCGGGGATTCAACTACCGAGACGGGGTGAAACTTGTGGTCCGACGTCAACAAGAAGTACGTGTCAGCAATAAACTGGCGCTTGCCCACGCGCAATGCTAAGTCGTCATGTCCAGTTGGAACTCCGGACCGTCCCAGGTAGCGAAGGCAGATAGAATCAGACGACATAATCGTAGCGGCTCAATACGGAATGACCGTGGACTGACAAGGATTCACGGTTGGCGGTGGTTTGGATGGAGAGCCGAAGTGGACTGCATATCAAAATGAATCATACTATGCCATCAGTAATCTTCAGCACTCCAGTTCAGGTGCATTGATTAGTTTTTGACTTGTGGCGGGCTAATATCAGCAGTAGATTAAGGTACTATAGCACAATAGAAGAGAGCACTTATTCTATGTATAATCTTAAATGCAGTAAATACTTTGAATGGTCAGCTGCTACAAGCTGTCACCCATGCACGAGATCCCAACTCGACCACGCCCTGGGAGCAAAGGCGTGTCTTCGTCTTGGGTTTACCGTGCCTGTGTGTCTGGAGAACGAAATAAATTGACTTCGACCCTCAACCCAATCCTCCGGAGGAACCACAGTGATATGGTCTGCCTTTTGGGGTCTCATAGGCACAATGTTCATCACTTAGCCACCAGGGTTCGTCTGCAGGCTACCACTTGGATTCCAGGGGAACTTGGGGATCTCAATTTCCCCAACAAAGGTGCTCAAGTCGGGCGCAGCTTTGTTCATATCGTACGCGCAGGTCGGCTGCTTCGTGCCGAACGTCTTCTTGTCGGTGACGATCGACTTCTCGTTGTAAGTAAGCCGGGCTTGATGAATGGTGCGTCGTGATAGGTCACCGGCGAAGTAGTTTTGCGGTGCAATCATCATCGACGATACAGCCGTCGTGGTCACCGTGTTTGGTAGATCAGCCGTGTTGGGAAGATGGTGCATGCCCAGGTTGAAGTACCTAAAAGAAAAGTTAGTTTTGAGTAATAGCTATGCCGTGAAAGACACTTACAGAACGATGTCCTCTTGGTCCAGGCTCTCCCCGTTGAAGAATTTGGCAAAATCCACAGCTGGGTGATGCGGGTCGTGGCTGTTGAAGGCGTATGCGCTCTTTGGCTCAGCGTCGTGGTGTTGAAGGGCGTAGAGGTTATGATTGGCCCAGTTGGCGGATTGGCCAAGGGCTGAGGATGACTGAACCGTCAGATGGGCAGTACTACCGCTATCTGTAGACACGCCTCGTTAGCAATGTCAGGGTGTGTTCGGGGAGAGGTTGACACACTTGGGAAAATGTGGTAGCCAGGTGCCTCTCCGAACTTGTTCAGCTTATCCTTGTTGACAACGGCATATGCAGCAGCTCCGTTCTTGGCCCAAGTGATCTTACTGTCATCTTCGCTGGTGATGTAGGAACGGTTGACCTTCATGGTGTTGATAGATTGACCATCCGACCACGGGTAACTGACGATGGTTAATAACTTGAAGCATGAGGGGCGGAGGACATCCTACACTTGGGTGATTGGCACAAATTCAGTTTTCAACAAACTGTTTTTCCTGCCCTTGATGTCCAGATCGAGCTTGAAATTGATGACATGGTCATGCATGGAGCCTGACAAGTTGTCGTGAATATGAAAGCCATAACCACCATCTCCTGACCAAAAAGCACCCTGAATGTAACCCGAGGCCCGAACGGTGACGGAGATGGAGCCATCGTAGTGGAAGGAATACTCAAAGAGATAGTCGTAGTTTCCCACCGTCGAGACGCTTCTCATGGTAAAGACAATGTTTTTCGTGGCAGACACATGGGTTGATGTCAAATGGCGCTGGATAGGATAGCCAGGGTCGTATTCAAAGAGACAAATGCTATTAGGGTGCACATGAGTAGTTTCGCTGATGTAAAACGTTGTGTTGAGATAGGTGGCATGGGACGGGCAGTCGAAGCCGTCGACCAGGTTCCACTGGCTGGTGCCAATGCCGTATGAGGTATCGAGATATGCTGATGAGGCATGTAGGGGGTCCTGCGAAGCGTAATGCGCAAGGGCTTCCTGGAGACCAAACTCATAGATCAGACGCTCACCCTTGTATCTGATGTCGTGAAGCTGCAAGCCTGTCTCTTTGTGATTCGAGATGAAAAAGCTGAAGTCCACTATTTAGCCCCGTTAGCCAAACGCATCCAAAACAACGATATAAAGTGCACCTACTCCATTCGACGTAGTTCTGCTCTCTGTCCACCCCGAACCGTGGACCATCTGGCTGTACAGAAATGGGAGGGTACAGCTGATCACGTGGCAGCTTGTTGCCTTGCTGATCAGTAGAGGTCCAGGATCCATCCAAGTTTGGTCCTGGCCTTCGAGTCAAGGTCTTAACGCCCTTGCGGAAGGCGGCCGTGGACGGCCAGTAGTGACCGTTGTAGTACCAGCCAACCACCTCCCACTTGGCAGGATCTCGGCCTGTAATGTCGACTTTGAATTGAAGGCTCGTTGGCAATATAGTCTCGGAGAAGAATTCGCCCGTATGAGCAGAGTAGAACTCGTTCCACTGGTAGATCCTGTCGCCGCTATGAATCAGAGGATCACTACCTGCGATCAACAGATTGTCGTCATCTGCGCCTGTTGCGGTCTATTGATGTCATCAGTTAAAAGCTTCTCAAGCGCATGTAGGGAAGATATACTCACACCATTGAGGAGTCGCTTGGTGATGTCTTTAATCTCAGTTCCAACCTTGAGATTGAAAGCAGCGATGGCTTCACCGTCAGCGTTGTACACCTTGGTTCGGCCGCAGCCAGAGGTAAAGATGTAGTTGAGCTCCTCGTATCGGGTCGAGCCCTTTTTGATGGGCAATGGGCCGACCAGGTACTCCTGGATGTAAGGTTGTAGCTGCGAATTGAACTGTAGGGTTGCTCTCGCATACCGGGCCGGAACAGGACCATATCCCTCAAGATATGCCAATGCATCGGTCTTGTTCGGCTGCAACAGGTCCAGAGTCACAATGACGTTGTCCCAACTATGTACCATTAGTTGACAATATTGTCATAGCAATTTCCAAGAAGTAGGGCCAGTTATTGGGGAAGTCATTACAGGGAGTAATGAGAGAAGGGAAGACTTACGAGGTTGAGTTCACCACAGCAGTCAAGTTGAGTTCCTTCTGTTGATGGAGGTACTCGGTAACTTGGGCATATTCACGATCTGTGAGACTCTGGAAGATGTTCTTGGTTGGCGCCGTAATTGTGATTTCTTTGCCGGAGCTGCATCCCGTCGTTGAGTATTCACGCTTCTTCGAAGCACGGTTGAGGGAATGTGGCCGAGCTGCTGGACCAGGGATGAATGGATGGGCCAAGACACCACCCAGGAAAGACAGCAGGCAGAGCCTCAAGCAAACAATGAGAAGCATGACTGCTCGTGTTCGGAGACATGTGTGAATAGGCGAGGCCGTGGAGGGGACCCGATGGTATCATCAACCTAAAATAAGAAGTACCGGCAGGTGCCGGACTCTGGCCGGTACTTGAAAATCTTCATAGGGGGGTTTCTCGTACCTGTTTTGGCACGGTAAGCGCGGCACGGCCCGGCCCGGAACCGGCGGCAAATGGAATATGACGATGTACCTTGATACCGACTAAACTGGATTAACTGAGACACATGGGACCAACTGCATAAGATACGGTACGGAAGCAAACTTCCCGTGCATTAGACAGTGGAGCAAGCTGAAAAAGAAACAAGGTCCTGACGTATTACATCGGTAAAGCTGGGAAAATAGTCGAGACGACAGACCGAACTCGGGTCACACCACTGACAATACATGACGATGTGGAAACTCCAAACAAAAGATCCATTTCCAAGGCCCACTGTGGGATACGTCGCCTTGGAAATGGGTCTGGCCTGCAGGGCTAGGGCCCACCCCTGTGAGCATCCAAGATCGACATGTCATACTCTTGTGGAAACTATGACACAAACGCACCGCTGGCGTACCAATTCGGTTGAGGAGGTAACTTGTCTCTTTCCCCTTTTGCAAAAGTCGGAACAAGGAAACACACTCTTTGGGTCTTCCTGGACAAGTTAGATTATCTCCTTCGTTGCGCGGGGACTACCAGAGCGTACTCATCCCCACTACTAAGGCACTATCTAAGACTCTGGTAAATTATATGATATCAGGTTAAAGTCTTATTCTACTTTTTCGTGAGCAGTATGATAGACTAATCATAATTGGTGTAGATCCGTGTCTAATACCCGATGGCAGTCCCCGCGCAAGCAAGGAGATGCAGCACCACCAAGTTGCCTCTTTCCCATGTACCCTGTCTTTAACCACGTAGCTCGAGCAATCATGTAGGAGGCATTGGGGGGCATGTATGTGAACTCCAGAGCTTTTCTGTTAAAGTTGAGGAGTTGAACTACTGAGCGATTTCCTCTACATGGAATCCGACTTGAAGCTATTCTGACGATGGTTCATCCTTGTCTTCCTTCTTTTCCATGGCCAGGCTTTCGTACAGAGCAGAAAAAGCAGAGGCCTCAGGCCCCTTTTCCAGAAGCTCTCGTGGAGGTCCAAACTCTTGCAGTACGCCTGCATCAAGCACGGCCACCACGTCAAAGTCATCCAGAGCCGACTCAAGCTTATGAACAATAGAGATTACCGTGCGGTCCTGAAACTGCTCACGCACAACACGCTGGACGAGCTCATCGACGTGTGAGTCCACGCTGGCCACGATGTTAGTAACTGGTGCATGAATAGGGGGGTAGATGGGATGCGTGACACCGTACCTGCTTGTAGCTTCATCAAGAACGACGACGGGCGAGGGGCGTAGAATAGCACGTGCAATGCAAAAGAGCTGTTTCTGTCCGTGTGAGAGGTGTAGCTCCTCGATGGGCACATCAAGTCCACCCTTTTCGGCTACAATGTCCCACAGATCAACAGCTCTGAGCGCATCTTCGATTGCAGTATCCGTGAGTCCTTCGGTAGGGTCGGCGTTCAACCGCACGCTGCTTCCATCGATGAGGAATGCATCTTGCGGCACAGCGACTAGCCGGGTGCGAACTTGCTCACGGGGCAGCGTGCTGATGTCGAGCTCGTCTACAGTTATGCGACCACCGTGGAGGTCTACCATGCGGAAAAGGCATGAGACCATGGAGCTCTTACCACTGTGAGGGAACATAGGTTAGCTAAAGAACATGGGTAGAGTAGCATGTTGGAGGGGTGTCACCTTCCAGTCCGCCCGCAGATACCAATTTTTTGCCCTGGCTCGATGGATAGTGATATGTTTTTAAGGACATCTTCAGAAACTCTGCAAAGGAATAGGTTAGCAAACAACTAGATGACAGAAATAAACCGTATTCACCTATATCCGGCCGAAACGTTTTCAAACACAATGGCTCCCTTAGACGGCCACACAGAAGGCGGTTGTTCCTTCTCCTGCGGTTCGTGCTCCGAATCGGTGTGTGTTGTGAAGGACTTGATTCTAGCGATGGCGCCGATTTGAGTCTCTAGGTTTGTCCAGAACGTCATCAACATCTTGAGGTGCTGGCTGAACTGGATGATATTAACGAGAGCAACTCCGATTAAACCCGTGGGGAGCACGCCTCTTAGCTGGGTAACCAGCACGATAACCAGCACAGCGATGAAGGCCACAAACATGTCGAGGACAAAGGTCAGCCACCGCTGAACCGCGTAGAGGAGATAGAAGGGCCTCTGTGAGCGGTCTAGCAGCTCGTGGTGTTTCTTCTCGAGGGCACCGCGCCAGCCGAACGCGCGCAGTGTCACCAGTCCGGTGACAGACTCGGTGAAGAGGGCGTAGAGCGGGCTCTTTGCCTCAAGATCCATGAACCGGAGCTGGCGAGATGTCCGCAGATACGTGTGCTGAACCACCCAAAGCGCCGCAAACAGAAAAGGGAATGCGATGGCGGTATAGTATGAACCAGCAGCGATCAGAGCCATCTCAGCGATACACAGCACGAACGTGGCAAAGGTGTTGAGCGCCGAGAGGGGCAAGTCCATGTCGATGAGCTGGAGATCTTGGCTGAAGCGGTTGATGGTGACGCCGGCGTCGGTCGCGGCGAAAAAGGACATGGGCGCGTTGAGCACTGTCTTGAGCAGGCTCTGGTGGAAGTTGTTGCCAGACAGCGGCACCATGGTGACGATCATCTGCCAGGTGCTTACAACGAGGAAGATAATGGCGAGCCCACCCAGCATCGCGTAGATGCCCAGGTAGTAGCCGAGCCGTGTGAATGGGTCCTTGGCGTTGGCGGCTGCCCACCAGTTGAGCCAGATGGTGGGGAACGACTGGCAGAAAATGAAGGCGCAGATGGCGGCGACAAAGATCAAGGTTGGGATCCAGCCGATGGCGCGGATGTAGTATGTGTAGATTGCTACATCTCCAGTGCGACGACCGGCCTCGTCTTCCATGTCCTCGAGAAGGGCTTCTTCCGCGTTCACCAAGGCGCCAGCAGAAGGATCGGTAGGAGCAGCAGCAGCGGGGGCTTCATATGTCCAGTCTGCCGAGGATACAATGGAGCGAGACACGTAGCCGCCAGAGTTGGTCAATTTGTCCAAGCTCCCCTGCTCGCAACCTGTGCCGGTGCCATCGAGACTGATGATGTGGTCTGCGTAGGGAAGTCGTTTGGCTATCTCCAAGTCAGTATGGGCTCAAATGGGGAGCATCTAGCAATGTACTTACCACGAGAAGAGGCGATGATGACGGTTGTCTTCAACTGTCTCAGGATACCACGAGTGCCAAGGAGGTTGTGGAATACGACATTGTCAGTGTGTGCATCTAATCCGCTGAAGACGTCATCCAAGATGATGACATCTTTCTGCGCGTACAAAGCTCTTGCTAGACTGATTCGTTGACTCTGACCTCCGCTAAGCACAATGCCCTTGCTTCCTATCGTGGTGAGGTCTCCCCTGGGGAGTTGGGCGAGATCTTGTCTCAAGGCACAAGCGTCTAGCACCTGCTGGTACCATCGCTCGTCTGTTGGTGAGAAGGCGATGATGCTATCTCTTACCGTACCATTCATGTGCCACGGGGTTTGGTCGCAGTAGGCAATCTCGGAGCTCGACACTTGGACGGACCCGGCCATGATACCAACCTCTCCAAGGAATGCCTTGAGAAGAGTCGATTTGCCACAGCCGACCGGCCCCACGAGAAGGGTAAACTTGCCCAGGGGGACTTCGGCATTGATGTCGCCCAAGATGGGCTTCATGGTGGTGTCGTATCCAAAAGAGCCACCCTTAACAATGACAGCGTTGTCGTTCAACGAACCCCTTGGCAACACATCTGTCAGCAACTTGGGCTCTTCCTCGGTCGAGGAAAAGTTCTTCTCAGGTTCACTGCCTGAAGACCTGGAGTTCAAGGAGCTGTCGCTTTTCTCGCCATCCTGGATGACTCTGCCGTCGATGCGGACGTCTGTGCTGAGGAAGGACTGAATGCGCACAAAGCTTCCGATGGACCCCATCAAAGAAGACAGTGAGGTAACAAACGAGGTCAGAGGCTCCTGCAGGAGTGCAAACAGCGACAATGATGTAAACATGCGGTTTGTGTCCAGGTTACTGTCTCCTCCACGTGACTGGGCGATCACACTGTACGCCGTGAATGTCAAGATAGGGGCGAAGATGGGAGCAAGATAGGCTATAAGCGTCACAGTTAGCATTCTTGGAAGTCACGCACGAGACAGGTCATGTACTCACCCAAGCCCATGTTCCAGATCAACAACCTGCGGAATTTGCCGGAAATGCGCAGCTCTTCCATCCGCATGGCCTGAATACGAGTGCCGAGCACGTCGGTCAGACCACACATTTTGACGGCCTTCATGGCCCCCAGCATCTGCGATGTTACGGCGATTCTCTTCTCAATGGCCTCGAGCCACATGGCTTGGCGAGCCATGACGAAGCTGACTGCAATGACAGATCCGATGATGGAAACTGAATTGATTCGGGGTTAGCATCTTGAACCTCTTTAGCTCCAACTAGAACTCACAAATTGCTGCTCCGACAGGAATTAGGCACGCGACGCCGAGCTGGCGTTCCAGCAGGTAGACTGCAATGGCAATCTCGACCAAGTTGGCCCAGACGTCGTGAGCGGTGCGCCATCCTGTGTCGATCCTCTCAATGTCGGCGCTCATCAAGGTCAGCGCCGCGGTAGGGTCGGCAGCCGTAATATTGATATCCGTAGCCTTGTCATACAGCATTGTGACGAGCTGGCCGCGTGCCATGGTGATGGCGCGATACGTCAGGTGCTGATACTGACCAGTCGTCACCTGTCATGTCAAGCGTCAGTGAGATGCTGCTATGGCTTGCCTATAGGGAAGAACGTACTCCTATGCCGACAAAGACGATGAACCAAGCGCCTATGAGGCCGTAACCCTGGTTCATATCGTCAGAATCGCCATCTTTTTCGGCCCACGCCAGTGTCGTCGAGATGAGGAAGGGCTGGCAGAAGGTAAAGCCGATGAGGCACAAGCGCGGGAAAACTATGGACAGAATGGGCCCCTTTAATGTCCCGAGAACGGCCAAGAGCAGAGCATGGCCCCCGTTTTTAGATGCTATTCGACTGTTAGTATCCCGCGAGTCACTTGTGTAGTGGTGGAGGTAGGACGACAAACCTTTAGTCCAGGCAGTCTGTAATAGGTTCTGCAGATATGAAGACTTGAAGTGCTTTGCGAGAGGGAACAGAGTGTCAATCTCCAGTTTCTTGGAATATCCAGCACGGAACAAAGGGAGCTGCCACCAGAATATCCATTGCGAGAAGACGCCGCTTGTAACCTCGGGAGTCAATGTGCGGTACTGGGGACGTAAGAAACCACGCTTCTCGATTATCTCGACGGCCAGCATGGCGATCTTTATGACCGTCGCGACAAGGGCGGCAATAGCGGCGGGCCGATTGTAGCCTTGTAGCCATAGCGTTCGCGTTCGAGTAGCGTCAAAGAGGATCGAGAAGAGTAGGAAGAGGTTGAGCACCGTGGACGGTCGATAAGAGTAGACATGTTCGACGTAAGAGAGACCCAACAGACTAATAGATGCGACAAATGATAGGGCGGCAGTGGGCAGAGAGGCTCTGGTGGTGACGGCTGAAGATTGGGTAAACAGGACGAGAAAGCCGATTTGCGATCCGATCAGGAGAAGGCACAAGATCTAGAGGCTGTTAGAATCAGGGTCACAGGAAACCTGGGAGCAGTCGACTTGCAATCTTGTAGTATAGCCATTGGCTATTCTCAACCTTCACCGTGTTCTTGCGTAGAAGGTAGACAGCTCGACACGGAACTGCGAGGAGCAACAAGGCATTGATGGGCACAACAAGTATCGACTCTTCAAACAGCAGCGTGAGGTCGAAACCGCCTCTACAGCCAGTGGCATGTGGCCCAAAAGAGTCGTCGCACAACGACATGGCGGTCGCTAAGGGGACTGTTTCCTGACCTGCCTAGAGAGCCGAAGGCATTGAACGCAATTCAAAGTTGAGCAGAGGAGCAAACAAGCAGTCGGCCATCTGTAGCCTGCCTCAAGGGAAGCAAAAGGGGCCAAAGGACGCGAAAAGAAAAATGAGACACGTCGGTCATGATCCGACAAAATGATGGTGTGGATCGTCACGCTTGGCGCCATATTTTATTTATGGGGACGGGACGGGACGACGGGAAAGCCACCACAACTTAGATTCGGCAGTTGAAGCAAGATCTAAACGTCAGCTAGCGTACCACGCGTGCCAAGATTGCCAACGTCGAAGTGGGATTGTTTATGGGGATGTGCCACACTATCGATTTAACCCTAGTTCATATCCTTGTATTATGTCGATCACTGTAGTAAGGCTAGATCCCTCAGCTGCGCAAGAGGGAACCAATCGATGAAGGTAGAGGCGAAAAACCTGAATCGTGTGCTGGCTGGAGAGACGTGTGGGCCTTTTTTATTTCTTTTTCTTCCTCTTGCGTGCTAGGGTGAGGTGTGATCGAGTGGCTGTCGCCTCTTCCCGGTGCCAAATGCAAGCACTCGGACAAAGCAAGAATTGGATGGGGCGTCCCACAAGAACTCGTGTTTCTCACTCGGTACCACTGTGGTCTCCGTCTTCGGTCAACCGTGGCCTCCTATACGCTGTGTGCATGCATGTGCTCTGCCTTGGCTCGTCCTCAAGGCCATCCCGAGAACAGAATGTGATCGTCATCGCCAGGCGCCTAGTATGAGTTCTGCGCGCCTGTGGCGCTACGTTGGTAGCTGATTCTTTTGAAAACTGGTTCTGATCAGTTCCCTTAACAAGCCCAACCAAGTTTGCGTGACGTATTAACATAACTATTGATACGCAGCCGGAAAGTATACTCCGGACGCCGCTTTTTGTGCTGCGAGGCGATGCATGGATGGCTTTTACTGTGCGAGCTGCTGGACTTTCTCCTATTCGGCTACCTTGATCTATCGTTTCGCATTGGAACAAGGTTAAGGAATAAAAGTCGACAGTTTACAGCCCGACAGCTGCAAGTCAGCCAAGCAATACCGGTAAGTGGCATGCATTCTGACAAAACAACCTGGATGCTACCCTACAGAGAATTTCAATGCATCTTATTCAGCTTTCATGTAACTGCGCGGTTTTACAACCCCATCATCAGATCATCAGGGGTGATTGTCTCATATGGTTGGTTGGTGGTCCACTGGCCAAGACACGACTAGGGGCCATTGAAATTGTCATCAGTATGACATGCGAATAATCAGTTTTCATCTTTACTAGGTCCTCGACAGCCATTGAATATTGGGTCCGTTCTCGTGTTCCGTTTAGTCATATCTTTAAAAGACGCCGGGCTAACTCCGTCTCTTGATACCTCGGTACGCGGTTAACAGAATTCTTAGCGGTCCCTTGTCAAGCATACTAACATTCTCATCAAGAGAGCTAGGGAAGAGTTACCCATAGGCTAATAAACCTCGAATCATAGTGTCAAGCGAGTTTTTGACTATTTTATGATCTTTCTATGATTAATATCCCGGGGCTTTTCACGGCCGGCATAGTATTTTCTCACCTGCGTGTTGGGTCAAGAGGAAACTTGCCAACCTCACAATGGCAATCCCGCAAGCCATGGTCGATCCTGGCGTTACTGCCGACATGCTTCTCCACAGGCCTAAATGAAAGACCACAGGAGGAGAACATCCAGCTGAAGCGCCGGAGTGGGCATGACTCGCACAAGTTTGGCCGGCTGTGTCCGTTATTGGTTCACCTGTGGACGGAGTGGGCAAAGGGTGGAGGCCAATATGCCCTCTTCAGGCTGAGGCCAGGATCCCTCGCATTCCCGTCATGGACCAACTTGTCTCCAGACTCTGGGCAGCCACTCACATCATGAAAATGCACATGGTGTGTTCTTGCTTTGGAAACAAACCCCCTTGTCAGAGGTGGCTTGTTGCCCCCTACGGACTCCCTTTCCGAGGCTTGAGGCCTTCCCGCCTTGTTTTGAGCCTGTTGGTAACCGGGTCATATATGTGGTTCATTATCCGTCTAGATGGCCATGCGTATGCTTGCCCATGAAGCTCATGGTCCTCTTGACGCAGAATCTACAAGCTCTGCTTCATATTAATCAATTTGTTTCAACTACTCCGTCAATCATACCCTACATGCACACCATATTCCCAATATTTTGAAGAAACCTCACACAATGGACCACCCTGCTTGCGGCTGCCTCGAGGTTGCTGGCCGATCAATGCAAGATCTGGAGCCCAGCATCTTCCCGGCATTCGACGTGGGTGAGAAGAACCAGTCCGAACTCTTGAGTTTCACCAGCCGGTTGGGATGCATTGAACAGGGGGACCTGCCCCAGACGTGCAGTGTACTATCTGCATCATGGGCAGTTCTTCTTGGATGTTTCACTGGGCTGGAGAATGTCTGTTTTGGGTTCGACAGTGAACACAGTGTTACCACAACCTCGGGATCCGTGCCAGCTGCACACCTGAATGTGCCCGCCAATCAGACAGTTCGAAGCATCCTGACCGGGAGCTTTTCCGCACTGCTTTTGTTGCCAGAGAACAAGGCAAAGACACTCTTCAACACTACACTTTCCATCCGCAGCTTTTCCCGCGAGAGCAACGATGATGGCCAAAGTTACACGAGACAGGGTTCTGTTTCATGGTGCAAGATCCGCATGTCCGTTGATCCTACCACCCTCGACACCATCCTCTCCTGGGACCCCGCCTTCATGACCCGAGAACAGGCGGGGAATGTCAGCAACACCTACGGCAAGATTGTCAGTGAGATGATCAACCACCCCGACACACTCCTATCAAACCTCGACTGCTTTGGTGAGCAAAACAAGCGCCAAGTCCTAGCATGGAACAACAACCCGGAGAGCAATGTGCAGAAGTGTATACATCAAGCCATTTCTGAACAGGGAGCATTGCGACCCGATGCAGAGGCAGTTTGTGCTTGGGATGGCGGCTTTTCGTACCACCAACTCTCCTCTCTGTCGAATCGCCTCGCTTGCCGCTTACAAGCCTCGGGCGTTGGACCCGAGCTCTTTGTTCCGATTTGCTTCGACAAGTCCAAGTGGACTATCGTTGCAATGCTGGCAGTGCTCAAGGCGGGGGCCATATTTGTTCCTCTTGATCCTACACACCCATTGCCGCGCCTACAAGCCCTGACTGACAAGGTGGAAGCCAAGACCATCTTGTGTTCCCCCAAACACCAGGCTATGCTGGAGAGTGTGGCAGACGAATTGATCCCCGTCGACGACCAACTCTTCACGAAACTACCTGAGCACGACGGCGTGGTCAGCTGTGGTTCTTGGAGCAACGGCGCCTACATGATATTCACCAGCGGCACAACAGGCCAGCCAAAGGGAGCATTGATCCAGCATGGGTCCTTCTTATCGAGCGCCCTTGCTCATGGGCCTGCCATGATGATGGATTCCGACACGCGATCACTGCAATTTGCAGCGTCCACCTTTGACGTGAGCATCACCGAGATCCTCACGTGCCTGGTTCTGGGCGGATGTGTCTGCATACCTAGCGAAGACGCCCGGCTCAACGCCATCGAGGAGGCCATCACCGAGCTCCGAGCCAACTGGGCGCTCCTGACGCCGACATTTGTCAAATTCATAGACCCTGCCAGCGTGCCGTCCTTAAAAACGCTGGTGACGGGAGGAGAGGCTATGACTCAAGCCGTCATTGACTCATGGTCTCACATCAATCTCATCAACTGCTACGGCCCTGCAGAGACGTCTGTTGTCTCGCATGTCCATCGGGGCATGAGGAAAGGCAAGAACCCATTGAACATCGGCCATCAAGTCGGTGTTCGCTGCTGGGTTGTTGACCGGTACAACCATGACCGACTGATGCCAGTTGGAGCAGTCGGAGAATTGGCTATCGAAGGCCACACGCTTGCGCGGGAGTACTACAAGGAGCCCGAGAAGACGAGCGAGGCTTTCATTGTTGATCCCGCGTGGACACGGAATCAACCACGCCAGAGTGGCCAGAGACGAATGTACAAGACGGGTGATCTCGTCAAGTATAACCATGACGGCACTCTCCACATCGCTGGGCGCAAAGGCGCGCAGATCAAGTTCCACGGACAGCGCATAGAGCTGGGCGAGATTGAGCACCATCTCAACGTCAGTCCTGGTATCAAACATGCCATAGTCGTCCTGGCCAACGAAGGCTTCTGCAAAGGCCGGCTCTTGGCCATTGTTCAGCTCAACGACGCTTTGAATCAAGACCTCGTACCCAAAGGTCAGCCTTACAAGCTGATCGGCGGCCAACTCGAGGATACAGCGCGAGCCAAAGTCGCCGAGGCAAAGCAGCTGCTCACCGAGAGGCTGCCACCGTACATGATCCCCTCCATGTGGCTCGCCGTCGAATTCATCCCTCGTCTTCAGTCGGGAAAGCTCGACCGCAAGCAGACTGCCAAGTGGGTTGATGACATGAGCGAGGCTTTGTACCGACAACTCAACCCTGTCACGGCAGCCGGGTCTTCGGAGGACCTCGTGTTTTCTAGCAAGGCCGAGTCGGAGCTTCACAAGATCTGGACTCATGTCCTCAATCTCAACGTGGAGCAGCTTGGCCTTCGGCAGTCCTTCCTGAGCGTCGGTGGTGACTCTATCTCCGCAATGCAAGTTATGAGCGAGTGCAAGAAGCGCGGCCTCGGCCTGACCGTCTCGCACATTATTTCTTGCAAATCAATCAGCGCACTCGCCCTCCAAGTCAAAGATATCGACAAGCCATCGTTCCACCACGAGATTGTAGAACAGCCGTTCGAGCTCTCACCCATCCAGAAGCTCTACTTCTCCAGACCCAACCATGCCCAAGGCCACTACAACCAGAGCTTTCTCCTCCGCACAAGCCAGCGCATTCCTGCATCAGATATGCGCAGAGCCATTGAGACCATTATATCGAGACACTCGATGCTCCGTGCCAGGTTTAGCCAGAAGGCCGACGGTGAATGGCAGCAGCGAGTCACCAATGAAGTTGCGTCCTCGTATCGGTTGCGTACCCTTAAGTTGGCTTCGAGTGAGGAAGTTGACCACTCTCTCGTCGATAGTCAGACTTGCCTTGATGCGACTGACGGTCCACTCCTCGCTGCTGACCTTATTGATATCAACGGGGAGGAGGAGCTTTTATTCGTTGTTGCGCATCACCTGGTCATTGACCTTGTTTCCTGGCGAACAATCCTCCAGGAGCTGGAAGAGCTGCTGCTACGGCCTGAATCAGTCCCCGATACAGCTCGCCCATTGCCTTTCCAGGTCTGGTGCAAGATGCAGTTGGATCATGCCAGAAGCCAGACAACGGAGCAAGCTCTTCCAGTCCACGGCATCCCTGATGGGAACACCGAGTACTGGGGAATGGAGGACACGCCCAACGTCTACGGGCAAATGGCCAGTGAAGGCTTCGAAATTGGCCCTGCTCAAACATCCCTCCTCCTGTCGAAATGCCACGAATCGTTGCGCACAGAGATCCCCGACGTTCTCATGGCAGCCATGATCTTCTCTTTTGGCCAGACATTTACAGATCGTCCGGTTCCGGCCATCTTCGCCGAAGGACACGGCCGGGAATCGTGGGACTCTTCTATCGACTTGTCCAACGTTGTTGGATGGTTCACGACCATTTACCCTGTCTTTGCTGGATCAGAGGCGCAGTCCAGTCTTGTTGACACGGTAAAGCTGGTCAAAGATGGACGACGCAAAGTTCCCGACAGCGGAAGGCCTTACTTTGCGAGCCGCTGGCTGACAAAGGCGGGAGAAGATGCCTTTTCTCGTCACTGGCCGCTCGAGATCACCTTCAACTACCTCGGCCAGTATCAGCAATTGGAACGTGAGGGTGCTCTCTTCACCCCTGCGGGAGATATCGCCGGGGAAGTCAAGAGTGCTACCGACGGGGCAGACGTCGGTCCGCTCACAACTTGCATTTCTCTTTTCGAGGTCTCTGCTGTCATCATCAAGGGATCTCTCCGGTTCTCGTTTGTCTTCAACAAGGATATGAACCACCAGCCCGAGATCCGCCAGTGGATTACTTCCTGCCAACAGAGCCTCGGCGCCTTGATTGAACTGTTGAGCGCCATGGCCCCTGAGCCTACACTGAGCGACTTCCCACTCCTCTCCCTTACCTATGACCGTCTTCGACTCCTGGCGGAAGAAAAGCTCCCCGAGGCTGGAGTTGGATCCATGGATCTAGTCGAAGATGCCTACCCCTGCTCTCCTATGCAATCAGGACTCTTAATCAGCACCACAAAGAACAGCGCCTTTTACGCTGCCTACACGCTTCACGAGGTCAAGAGCAGAAGCGGCCTGCCCGTAGACGTGGCGAGACTTGCCAATGCTTGGAGACGCATGATCGAGTACCATCCTATGCTCAGGACCATCTTCGTGGAGAGCGTGGCTCGGCAGGATTCTCTCTACGATCAGGTAGTTCTCAAAAAAGTCAACTTTCCGCTCATGGTGTCAGAGAAGGATACAGAGGAGGACGCACTTGCTGCTCTGAGCGCACCGCCTCTGCACCAACAAGACAATTCTCAGCTGTTACATCGCTTTGAAGTCTGCACATCCAAGAGCGGCAAGGTCTTTTGCAGACTTGATATCAGTCACGTCATTATGGATGGTACTTCTCTGTCAATTCTCTTCCGGGACCTCGCGATGGCCTACGAGGGAAGCTACGCATCCGGCGAAGGTCCGCTATACCGCAACTACATCAAGCACCTCCAGGACCAGGCCATTCAGCCTGGCATCGACTACTGGAAGTCGTACCTGGCGGGTGTTGAGCCGTGTCACTTCCCCGTTCTCGACGACGGCAACGTTGTGGACTCAAAGGAGTTGAGATATCTCAGGGTCAAATTCGACGAGTTGGCTGAGCTGCAGAGCTTGTGTGACGATCGGGGAGTCACCATTGTCAACGCCATCTATGCTGCCTGGGCACTGACTCTGCGTCTCTACACTGCATCCGAAGAGGTCTGCTTTGGTTACCTTACTTCGGCTCGTGACTTACCGATCGAGGGCATCCGTGATGTTGTCGGGCCCGTCATCAACATGGTGCCATGCCGCGTCAACGTTGGCGGTTGCACCAATTTGGGGGACATGATGAGCCTCGTTCAGAGAGACTACCTGGACAGCCTAGACTACCGCCACATTCCTTTAGCCGAAGTCCAGCACGCACTGCAGCTCTCTGACGCTGCTCTGTTCAACACGGCGCTCTCGTATAGGAAGCTGCTGCCTGGCCCTCAGAGCCCTCCGGACCTCGTGTTCGAGGAGTGTCGTCCTACTTATGATCCTGACGAGTACAATGTGTCCGTCAACATTGAAGCGGGCGAGGACGACATGGCTATTGACCTGATGTATTGGTCGGATACCTTATCAGACGGGCAAGCCGCGAATGTTGCCAGCACCTTTACCAAGGCGCTCAGCAATGTGCTCCATCACTGCAACGAACCCGTTGCCCAACTCGAGCACCTCGGTTCCTGGCACCGTCAGCAGCTCTGCCAGTGGAACGAGCAGATTCCCGAAGCCATTGAGAGCTGCCTCCACGACTTGTTCAAGCAGCAGGTAACCTCGCGCCCTAATGCTGCGGCGATTGCCTCATGGGACGTGGACTTTACCTATGCAGAGCTCGATGACGCCTCTACCAAGCTTGCCCACCACATCTGTTCCTTGGGTGTCGGCCTGGAAGACTTTGTGCTCGTCTGCTTTGACAAGTCTGCTTTTGCCATAGTCGCCATGCTGGCCATCTCGAAGGTTGGCGCTGCAAGCGTGCCTCTTGATCCAGCACATCCGGATGCTGCTTTGCAACTTCGCGCCGAGGACACGGGCGCCTCTGTTGCTCTCGTAGCTCCTTCAATGGTCTCTAGGTTGAGTACCGTGGTCAAGACGACGGTGGCTGTGGACGCCCAGCTGCTTCAGAACATCTCCGTGGCACAGGATCTTTCTCTTCCCCAAGTCGCACCCCACAACGCCTGTTTCGTCATCTACACCTCTGGCAGCACAGGCAGGCCCAAGGGCGTAGTTCTAGAGCACAGGGGAATTGCCACCAATGCCGAGTGCTCGGGTCCCAAGCTGGGCTACGAGAAAGACTCGAGAGTGCTGCAGTTCGCTTCCTACACTTTTGACAACAGTCTTGCCGAGATATTTACTACCCTCACTCGTGGAGGCTGTGTGTGCGTGCCTTCGGATCACGAGAGGTTGAATGACTTGGCCGGTGCAATCAACCGTTACCATGTCACCTTGGCTGATATCACCCCTACTGTTGCTTGCTTTCTTCAGCCGACCGACGTTCCGACCTTGAAGACGTTGGCTCTGGGTGGCGAAGCTGTTACTGCCAAGTGTGTCGACATCTGGCGCGACTTTGTATCTCTGCAATGCTGCTACGGGCCTTCGGAATGCTCTGTCAACTCGACCTACTGTGGCGATATTGCCCAGCCAGGCAAAGCCACAAACATTGGCCGGGCTGTCGGTTGTGTCACTTGGGTTGTCGATGCTGCCGACCACAACTCCTTGTGTCCAATCGGTTCAGTGGGTGAGCTTCTCATAGACGGCCCCATCGTCTCTCGAGGCTACCTGAACTTGCCCGAAAGGATGGCACAGTCCTTTATATCCCCACCTGCCTGTTT
Source organism: Fusarium protoensiforme (assembly GCA_011320165.1). Classification (NCBI taxonomy): domain Eukaryota; kingdom Fungi; phylum Ascomycota; class Sordariomycetes; order Hypocreales; family Nectriaceae; genus Fusarium; species Fusarium protoensiforme. The sequence goes on from JAANQP010000145.1 coordinate 77,461, forward strand.
GCAAGGGATTTCTCGAAGCGTCGACCTGAATCGGAAGCTTTACAAGACCGGCGACCTGGTGTGCTACAATTCAGACGGTACGCTCACGTATCTTGGGCGCATCGACACTCAGGTCAAGCTCAACGGCCAGCGCATTGAGCTTGGAGAGATTGAGCATCACATTGAAAAGAACCTTCCCGAGGGCTGGCTATCTGCTGTTGAGCTCATCGTGTCCGAGGGCAGGAAATCTCTGGCCTGCTTCATCTGTGCCAATGCAGACGCCTCTCTCCCTGACAGCAGTGACGAAAGCCTTATATTGGACTTGGACGATGAATTTAGGGCTCGTGCCAAAGCCTTGGAGGTTCTTTTGTCTACCCTCATCCCCGCCTACATGGTTCCATCCGTGTGGTTGCCCATCGTCAAGATGCCCCTTACCCCGTCCGGGAAGCTGAACCGACGCAGCCTCCGACTACTGGCACAGGCGGTACCGACAGCGCAGATGAGCTCTTACAAGCTCGCCTCCAAGTCTGGCAGGGCCCCATCCAGCGAAATCGAGAAACAACTGGCTAGTATGTGGGCTCATGTGCTCAACATTGACGTGGCGTCCATCGGAGTCGAGGATCATTTCTTCAGGCTTGGAGGCGACTCGATCGGCGCAATGAGACTGGTGACACTCGCGCGACAGTCTGACATCAACTTGACCGTGGCCAGCATCTTCCAAAAGGCGTCCTTGTTGGATATGGCCCACTCAGCACTCCCCATGTCCAAGGCTACAGCCACGGCCGTCCAGCCATTCTCGTTGTTATCCAACGTGGCCTCGATGGATGTGCTGCAGCAGGAAGTTGCAGCTTTCGCTCGCATCAATGTTGAAGCAATTCAGGACATGTACCCTTGTACCGCAACACAAGAGGGCCTTATTGCCGTCTCAACCAAAGAGCCTGGGGCGTACGTTGCCCAGCTCGTCTATCGCCTCCCGGACAACATAGACACCGCCAGGTTCAAGAAGGCCTGTGATGCCGTGGTCCAAGCTGAGCCCACACTACGAAAAAGGATCGTCCACACTGATGATGTTGGGTTCGTGCAGGTTGTCCTGGCTGAGGATGCCCCCCAATGGTCTACAGTCTCCAGTCTCGCCGATGCAGAACAGTCTCGGCGCCAGATTCCACTCCATAATGGTGGGAGATTGACCGACTATAACCTCATTGACGACGGTTCTTCTGGAGTCTTCTTTGTCTGGACTATCCACCATGCGCTCTACGATGGTTGGTGTCTGCCTCTGATCCTGGACAAGATCAAGCGATGCTATCAGGATGAGAGTCAGGCACAGCTCAGTGGCCCCTCGTACTCCAACTTTGTCCGATATCTTGCAGATCTCGATTTGGATGAAGCAAGCGACTTCTGGAAGTCCTACTTGTCCAACATCTCGGCCCAGCACTTCCCACGTCTGCCCGGTCCGGATCATCAGGCAAACGCGAGCAGTCTGATGATTCACAAGACAGATCTGAGCCGCCAGTCTGGATCGGAAATTACTACGGCCACAAGGATCCGCGCAGCTTGGGCACTGACGGTATCTACCTACTCGGCAGCAAACGACGTCGTGTTTTGGGAAACCGTCACGGGACGTGATGCTCCCGTCGTTGCAATTGAAGACATGGTGGGCATGACGTTGGCGACTATTCCGATGAGGACGGTGCTGGAACCGTCACAAACGGTGGCTGAGTTACTTGGCTGCGTTCAAGCCCAGTCGGCAGCGGTGAGAACGCATCAGTACACTGGTATTCAGAACATCAGGCGCATCAACGCCGACACGGCCCTTGCATGTGGCGCGCAGAACCTCGTGGCCATCAACTACGGGCCGCGAGGGTCAACTGATCCCTTCTGGGATGAGCAGACCAACGAGATGGCTGGCACCAACTTCTACTCATACCCCCTCATGCTCTCGTGTCACATTGGAGATGGCGAGCTTGAAACTGTTGTTCATTTTGATCCGGACATCATTTCACAATCGCAGATGCAACGTGTCATGGATCAGTTCGCCTTGATGCTGCAATCCGTCTCATCCTCTGAGCTGATGAACGAAACGCTCGACAATCTGGATATGCTTACCCCCCACGACTTTCAGACACTGCACGATATGAGTCTTGCAACAGTGCCTATCGTTGATCGACTCATACATGATGTCATCCAGGCTCAGGGTATCGCCCAAGCCCAAGACAAGCTGGCTATCCACGCATGGGACCAGAGTCTCACGTATTCGGAACTGGACTCTCTATCTACACGTCTTGCGTCTGTCATGATCGAGAACGGCGTTGGAGTCGACTCTATTGTTCCCTTCTGCATGGACAAGTCGGCTTTTGTCGTCGTCTCCATCTTGGCTATCCTCAAGTCGGGTGCTGCCTTTGTTCCGCTTAACTCCGCGCATCCCGATGCTCGGATCAACGGCATCCTTGTCGATGTCGAGGCTACCGTTGTCCTCTCCTCCCCCCAGTACGCTGAACGTCTGGAGAACCTCGGACCAAAGGTGATCCGGGTCTCAAAGGCCTTTGTCCACGGCATTCGCCCGCGTCAGCAGCTGGCTGTTTCACTATCCACCAACAGCCCGGCGTATGTCATCTTCACTTCCGGGACAACAGGTAATCCTAAGGGAACTATTGTTGGCCACTCAGCCTTTTGCACCGGTGCGACTGCACATGGTTCCGCCATGGGCATGACCGACTCATCTCGAGTCTTGCAATTTGCCTCACATACTTTCGACGCCAGCATCATGGAGATGTTGACCACCCTTATCCATGGCGGCACGGTCTGTGTGCCCAACGACGAGGAACGCATGGGTGATATTGCAGGAGCTATCAACCGTATGCAGGTCAACTGGGCTTTGTTAACGCCCTCAGTCGCCCAGTTGATTCAGCCGTCGCTCGTCCCCGGGCTCAGAACGCTTGTGCTAGGAGGCGAGGCGATGTCTTCTGCTCACATCTCTTCCTGGTCATCATCTGTCCAGCTGATGAATGCCTACGGACCCAGCGAGGCCTCTATAGTTGCTACTATCAACCCGTCTGTCACGCTGGCATCCGGCCCTTCTGACATCGGCCGTGCCGTGGGAAGCCTTTGCTGGGTCGTCGATGCGACCAACCACGACAGGCTGGTGCCCATGGGTGCCGTCGGAGAGCTCCTGGTCGAGGGACCAATCCTCGCCCAGGGTTATCTCAAGAACCCTCAGAAGACTGCGGAATCCTTCATCACCAACCCAAGGTGGTGCAACAAGTTCCCCAACGCAGCTGCGGGCACTGAGCGCAGGTTCTACAAGACCGGAGATCTGGTCAAGCTCAGTGAGGACGGAATTGTCTTCCAAGGCCGCAAGGATAATCAGGTCAAGATCAACGGTCAGAGACTCGAGTTGTCCGAGGTTGAGCACCATCTCGGCGCAGATCCTGCAATTCAGTATGGTCTAGCGGCTGTTCCATCGTCTGGCCCTTTCAAGGGACGTCTAGTCGCAGTCCTGTCTCTGCAATCACTTGCTGTTGTCAAGCGAGATGTGGCGGGAGATGAGATGCAGATCGTCGGACAGTATGCTTCCTCTCAATTAGCAGCTATTCGCGAGCGTCTAGCAGGACACCTGGCGGCTTACATGATTCCATCGTCGTGGATCGTCGTGGACCGCATCCGTCTTCTCCCATCTGGAAAGCTTGACCGCAGGAGCGTTGTGAGTTGGGTCGAGTCAATGACTCCCGAGCATTACCAGCTGGTCCTCGACGCGCAAGAAAAGGCGTCTACTCTTGACAGAGATGCATCAGAAGTTGAGGTAAGGCTTAGGGCAGCCTGGGCCAAGGTTCTTAACCTCAAGGTGGAAATGGTGCCTTTCAAGCAGTCATTCCTTCACCTGGGAGGCGACTCCATCTCTGCGATGCAGTTGATGGCCATCTGTCGGTCTTTGGACATGGCCGTCTCGGTCAGTCAAATCATGCAGGCCAAGTCCATCGTTGAACTTTCATCTTGTGTCGCCACCGTCAAGGACGTTGTGCATGACCAGGAGCAGGAAGATGAGCCTTTTGACTTGTCACCTATTCAGAAAGTGTACTTTGAGTGCATGCGTACTGGTTCTACTCACTTCAACCAGAGCATGCTTGTGGGAACTACACGGACAATCACTTCCCAGGAGCTATCGACGGCTTTGGAGACCCTCATCAAGACACACAGCATGCTGCGCGCACGTTTTTCACAAGTCAATGGCATCTGGTCTCAGTGCATAACTGGCAACGTCACTGACTCATACACCCTCCGATCACATGTGAGGGTCGACCAAAGCCGCCTCTCTGCGTTGATCGAAGAGAGCCAGAAACACCTGAACATTATCGAGGGGCCTCTCTTTGCCGCTGACATCTTTGAGATGGAGGGAACTGGCAATCAAATTGTTGCGTTTGTGGCTCATCACCTTGTTGTCGACGTGGTTTCCTGGAACATCATCCTACAAGGTTTAGAGGGACTCTTGTCATCAGCCACCCTAAGTCCTGTCAAACCACTTTCATTCCAGACTTGGAGCTCTATCCAACGTGAGCAAGCTCATGACATGACACCACAGAATGTGTTCCACGATGCTCCGCCGCCTCAGCAGGATCTCTCGTACTGGGGAATGCAAGGCGTGCCGAATCTTCATGGCGACTCAATCACCGAGACCATGGAGATTGCCACCGATGACTCGCTTCTACTCTTGGGTCCTTGTCACGACGCCCTTGATACGGATGCTGTCGATGTCTTTCTAGCCTCTCTGTTGGCATCTTCCCACCGAACCTTTTCGGATCGTCCTTCAGTGCCATCAATCTTCAACGAGGGTCATGGCCGAGAGCCTACAGACGACAGGTTGGACCTATCACGCACTGTTGGATGGTTCACCACCCTATGCCCCGTATACCTGCCCGAGGATTTGTCTTCCGAGCGAGATATTCTCGATATTGTGCGCTGGGTAAGGGACTTTAGGCGAAAGATTCCTGGCAAAGGCCGCCTTTACTTTGCTCACCACATGCTCTCTCCGGAAAGCCAAGCGCTTACCCGGGAGTGGCCTGTGGAAATGGCCTTCAACTTTCTTGGCCAGACACAGCAGGTTGAGTCCGCAGAGTCAGTGTTCAAGTCTCTCGGCGGGGGCATGTTGGACTCTGTGAGTTCGGAAACAGACATTGGGGCCAGTGTCCCACGCCTCGCACTCGTTGAGATCTCAGCATCCTTCCATGGTACCAGGTTGAGCTTCAGCTTCTCTTTCAATCGTCACATGGATCGCCAATCTTCTATTCGCAACTGGATCGGGGCTTGCAAGGAGTCTATCCACGAGGCTGTTCAAAGGCTATCCCAGGCCAGACATGAACCAACTGCCGACCTGTCTCTGCTTCCTTTAGCCCTCGGGGGCGCGTCCCAGATTCAACGAAAGCTCACTGAAGTGGGCATTGCCAGCCTTGACGACGTTGAGGCCGTATATCCATGCTCTCCGACCCAGCAGGGCATTCTCTTTTCCCAGATAAGAAACCCCGAGTACTATTCGTACTCGATCAGGTTTTCCGTCAAGTGCGCGCGACTGAGCGATACCGTGGATGTGCAACGCCTCGCAGATGCATGGCAACATGTGGTGCAACGACATTCCACACTTCGAACCGTGTTTGTGGACAGTTTACTACAGGAGGGTGTAATGGATCAAGTCGTTCTGAGGAAGCATCTTGCCAGTATTGCCTTCCTCGAATGCTCTGATGAGGAGCCTGCTCAAAGACTTGGACTGCTTAGTGAACATTCACAGCTAAGTCTTACCGCCAACCAGCCACCCCACCGTCTCAACATGCTCAAGAGTCCAGACGGAACGGTCCTCTGCGTTCTGGAGATGAGCCATGCTATCGCCGATGGAACTTCGATGCCAATTCTGTTCCGTGATCTGGCCCTGGCGTACGAAGGCACCTTGACCGCAACAAATCTTGCTGTCTACAGCGACTACGTCGCCCACTTGCAGCGAAACCGGAGCTCCCGGAATGTCGATTACTGGAAGGATTACCTGACAGGGGCCGAGCCTTGTTGTTTACCTTTATTGGTTGATGGGGCTGCAGAGCCCAAGGCTTTGCGAGCGCTTGACTGGGGTATCTCCCGTGCGGCCGACCTTCAGGCATTCTGCACCGAAAGGGGTATCACACTATCCACCATACTCCAGTTGGCCTGGGCACTCGTTCTCCAAGCATACACGGGCCTTGACGACGTCAGCTATGGGTACCTCGTTGCTGGACGGGACATTCCGGTCTCCGACATTGACGAGGCAATCGGCGTCTTCATCAACATGCTCGTGTGCCGAGTGCGTCTTGACCCCTCTACCAGCCTTGGCGATGTCATCAAGACTGTCCAGGAAGACCTTGCGGCAGCGATGAATCACAAGCAAGTCTCGCTTGCAGACTTGCAACACGCCATGGGCATTTCCAATGAACCTCTCTTCAACACCGCCTACTCCTTCCAGAGAAGGTCCATCTCCAAGTCCATGGCGACGGGACCCGTCTCGTTCGACGTCAGCGACGCCCAAGATCCTAGCGAATACGACCTGACCGTCAATGTCGAAGTCTGGGACTCAAGAGTGGAGCTGCAGTTGTGTTACTGGTCAGACAAGATTCTCGAATCACAGGCCAGGAACATTGCTTCCACCTTTGACCAGATTCTGACTTCAATTATGACGTCCGATCCGGTGGTGCCGATAGGACAGCTCAATATCCTGAGTGATCACTGTTCGCAGCAGCTGGCGTCATGGAACAATGATGAGCCTGAGTTCTTGGACAAGTGCGTGCATCACATCTTTGAACACAACGCTCAACAACAACCCGACAAGACGCCGGCCATCCAGGCATGGGATGCCAGCTTCACTTACCTCGAACTTGATGCTGTAGCTTCGCAGCTCGCCCAGCACTTGGTATCTCTCGGAGTCAGGCCAGAGATGTACATCCCTCTTTGCTTCGAAAAGTCAGCATGGACAGTCGTCGCCATGATGGCGGTTCTCAAGAGTGGCGGTGCTTATGTCCCTTTAGACCCTTCTCACCCACCTGAGCGTGTCAACTTCCTTGTTCACAACGTTGATGCCAAGCTAATCTTGTGCTCACCTTCCTTGACGCACAAGTTTGGAAGCCTGGGCATCCCGACTTTTGCTGTTGGTCAGGAGACGGTATCACCACTACCTGACGTACCGACAGGCTCGCTTCGAGTCCAAGTTACTCCCAAAAACCCAGCCTACGTCATCTTCACGTCGGGCACCACCGGCCTTCCAAAAGGCACAATCATCGAGCACGGTGCCTTTACCACAGGAGCCACGGCTCACGCCAAGGCCATCAAGATGACCTCGGCTTCTCGTGTGCTGCAGTTCGCGTCTCACACGTTCGATGCCAGTGTCATGGAGATCCTGTCCACCTTGTTAGTGGGCGGTTGCATATGCATTCCCAGCGACGAGGAGCGCATGAACGACCTGGCTGCTGCCATCACAAGATTGAACGTCAACTGGACCCTACTTACACCATCCGTGGCAAACGTTCTCAGACCAGACAGCGTGCCAACCCTCAAAACTCTCGTTACTGGTGGGGAAGCGATGCATACAGACCATATCAACAAGTGGGCAAGCCATGCGGCTCTTGTCAACGCCTATGGACCTAGTGAAGCATCAATTATCGCCGGAACAAGCACCAAAGTTGACCATGACGGCAACGTCCTAAACCGGGAGCCCGCCACCATTGGGCGTGGTGTCGGCTGTCGTTGCTGGGTCGTCGATCCGCGTAACCACAACCGCCTCATGGCAATTGGGAGTATTGGTGAGCTTCTAGTCGAAGGTCCCATCGTGGCCAGAGGCTACCTGGGCAACGAAGCCAAGACAAGAGAAGCATTCATCGAGCATCCGTCATGGCGCACAGGCATGAAGCTCGCTGGCCACCGTACGGACCGCATGTACAAGACTGGTGACCTAGTCGCGTACAACTCGGATGGCTCTCTCAACTACAAATCCCGCAAGGACACTCAGATCAAGCTCAATGGACAGCGTATTGAGCTTGGCGAGATCGAACATCACGTCAAGGCCAACCTGCCAGCCCATGTTCAGTCAGCTGTGGACTTGGTGGTTCCCCAGAGCCAGAGATCAACCAAGGCACTAGCTGTGTTCTTTACCAGCGACGAAAAAGTTGAGGATGCGACGGTTGGTGAGGCAGACACAGTCCTCCTACCCATGTCAAGTGCTTCCGTGGAACTTGGCCAGTCGCTCAAGACGGCACTCGCGGGTGCTCTACCATCACACATGGTGCCAACCATTTACATCCCAGTGGTCAAGATGCCATGGACTTTGGCCGGAAAGCTAGACCGCCGCAGACTCAAGGCCATTCTTCAGTCTATACCACCTCAGCAGATGGCCCCCTACAAGCTCGCCGGGGCCAGACAAAACCGAGCCCCTACCACATCAATGCAACGCAAACTGCAGAAAGTCTGGGGCAAGATCTTGAATCTTGATTCCGGCAGGATCAGCAGAGATGATAGCTTCTTCAGGCTCGGCGGTGATTCCGTTGGCGCCATGAAGCTTGTCGCTGCTGCTAGGATGGAGGGCGTTGTCCTTACAGTCATGAACATCTTCAAGAACCCAGTCTTGTCGGACATGGCAACATCATGCAAACGCTCCAACGACGCTCCAACCTCTGCTGTGAGGCGTTTGTCGCTGCTGCAAGACATTGCGTCTCCCTCTCATCTTCTTGACGAGGTTGCAGGGCGCTGTGGCATTCAGGGGAGCCAGATCCAAGATGTGTACCCCTGTAGCTCCCTTCAGGAGGGTCTTGTGGCTTCGTCTATGCAGCAACCAGGCGCATACGTGGCCAGAAATGTCTTTGAGCTGCCTTTGAGTATCGACATTGACCGCTTCAAGCTCGCATGGCAAAAGACTGTTGACCAGGTCGACATCTTGAGATCGCGCATCGTCAACACCCAATCCCTCAAGTCCTATCAAGTTGTCATCGAGCCTTGTGAGATCGAGTGGGACAACCACAGCAGCCTTGAATCTGCCATTGAAAAGACTCGAGCAGTTCCAGACCGAGATGGCGGTGTCCTAGCCCGGTACGCAATTGTTAGCTCGACTGAGTCTGGCTCCTGCCACTTTGTATGGACGGTCCATCATGCGCTATACGATGCTTGGAGTATGCCTACTTTGCTCAAGTTGGTTTCACAATTCTACTACGGAGACGGGGCTGAAGGCCTCAGACCGGCCGTCCCCTTTTCCAACTTTGCCAAGTACTTGGCCGACATTGATGTACAAGCCTCGGACGAATTCTGGAAGGCCAGGTTCCAAGGCGCTTCTCCTGCGTCTCATTTCCCAACTGTATCCTCTACCACAGGTGCTGAATCATCCAGCGCATCGCTAAGACACACAATTCAGTACAGCAGAGAGGGCCTCGGCATGGACGTTACTATCCCGACACTCGTTCGCGCAGCGTGGACACTTGTCTTGGGGTCTCAAACCGGCTCAGATGATGTCGTCTTTGGCGAAACATTGTCAGGGCGTGACATTGCTCTTGACCACGTGGAAGACATCATTGGCCCGACCTTGACCACTGTGCCTTCAAGGGTTCAGATCGACCGGAACGCTACTGTTGGCCAGTTCCTGACGAGTCTCTATGAGCAGGCAACAGAGGTGATTCCCTATCAGCATGCTGGTCTTCAACACATCAAGCGCCTCGGGGGTGCCATGGCAGTTGCCTGTGACTTCAGGAACCTACTGGTCATCCAGTCTACCGACGAAGAAACAAGCCAACAGGACTTGTTGCGGCCACTAGAGAGCGAAGTCGAGCACTCAAACTTCTTCACGTATCCGCTAGTCGTCGAGTGTTTCATTGAGGCTCGCAACCTGGTCCTGGTAGTCCACCATGACGAGGCGGTCATGACAAGCTGGCAAGTGAAGCGAATCGCCCGTCAATTCGACACCCTGGTGGCACAACTCATCCGTCTATCGCGAGAACCCACCACGAAGGTCTCGGAGCTTCGACTCTACGGCCAAGAAGATGTTGACATGATCAAAGAGTGGAACCGCCATACCTTCGAGCCTGTCCAAGAGAACATTCCTAGCTTATTCTGGCAGTCAGCCGCGAAGCAACCCGATGCCACCGTCATTCGCGCTTGGGACGGTCATCTCACCTACGATGCCATCGCAAAGTACGCCGGTCGCCTCGCCAAGCTACTCGTACAGAAGGGGGTACGAGCTGAAACTCTGGTTCCATGCTGTATGGACAAGTCTCTTTGGACGACGGTCTCGATGCTTGCCGTGATACTCGCCGGAGGTGCCATCCTTCCATTGGACCCTGCACATCCCCCGGCTCGCCACGCAGAAATTACCCGCGACTGTGCGGCCCGTATTGCGCTGTGTTCACCGCAATATCAAGACCGCTTCAATGGCCTCGTCGAGTCTGTCGTCTTGGTCAATGGCGACTTGTTCACTGCCCATCTGTCCCCCCAAGATATCCTACCGCAAGACCTGCCAGCCGTCACAAGTCGAGATGCTGCATTCGTCATTTACACCTCTGGTAGTACTGGAAAACCCAAAGGCATCGTGATTGACCATGGTTCGTTTTGTGCGAGCACCAAGGCCTACATGCAACGCATGAAGCTGACCCCAGCGTCGAGCGTATTCCACTTCACATCTTATGCGTTCGACATCGCCATGGGAGAGACATTTGGCGCCCTGACTATCGGTGCCTGTCTCTGTGTTCCCAGTGAGGAGATGAGGACGGCAGACTTGCCGGGTGCAATGAACACCCTCGGAGCCACTTGGGCCTTCTTGACGCCTTCAGTCGCCAATATCCAGGATCCCTCCAAGTTCAAGACACTGCAAACACTTGTCTGCGGAGGAGAGGCTCTCACACCCGAGACGATTGGCACTTGGGCTGACAAGGTCGAGCTCATGAACGGCTACGGGCCAGCCGAGTGTACCATTTTTGCCGTTGCCAACACCGACGTCTCCGTCACCAAGGAACACACAACCATCGGCCGCGCCTTGGACGGCGGCCACACGTGGGTCGTCGACCCCAGAGATCACAACTACCTCGTACCCGTGGGCTGCGTAGGGGAACTGCTCATCAGCGGTCCTATCGTGTCGCGTGGATACTTGAACGACAGTGCAAGGACGACCGAGTCTTTCGTCGAAAACCCTGCGTGGATGGACTGCTTCGTCAACGAGGAGCATCCTCAGCGAACCCTGCGTCTGTACAAGACAGGTGACCTGGTCAAATATCGCCCCGATGGACAATTGATTTACTTGGGCCGCAAGGACCACCAGGTCAAACTCAATGGCCAGCGCATGGAGCTCGGTGAGATTGAAGCTCGTCTTCAGTCTGACCCGCGTATTCGCCATGCTCTCGTCGCTCTGCCCAAGTCTGGAATCCTCAAAGGTCGTCTGGTAGCCATCACTTCTCTCGAGAATCTTGTGTCCGACACGTCATGTCTTGACTCGTCCGGGCTTGTTCCAGTGTCTGCTTCCACGATGAAACGTGCTCAGCCACAGATTTCCGCCATTCAAGACTATCTGTCCGAGAAGCTTCCACCTTACATGGTGCCATCGGCTTGGGTTGTGGTTGACGCTATTCCCCTCTTGCTGTCAGGCAAGCTCGATAGGGCCAGCACTCAGGCATGGCTTGCCCACATTGATGCAGACACATATAAAACCGCCGTGTGTTCAGAATGCAGCGAAGACGTTGTGGACTCGGAGACGACGTCGGTTGGACGGCAACTCAGACGCATCTGGGCGTCAGTCCTCAACATTGCTGAAGAGATGACGCCCATGAACCGCTCCCTTATCAGCCTCGGCGGTGACTCCATCATGGCTATTCAGATCATGACTCGTTGCCGCCACCAATCCCTCAGAGTATCCATGCAAGAGATCATGAAGGCCAAGTCTATTGCTGGACTGGCCACGCTCATCGAGATGGAAGACCGACAATCGAGGAATGACGCCCCTGAACATGAAGAACAAACCAATCGGCCATTTGAGTTGTCACCAATCCAGCGGTTCTTCCTCAGAAACAGCTCCAACAAGGATGAAGGAGATCTCTTCAATCAAAGCCAACTCTTGTCGATCAGGGACCCCGTCGATGTATCCCGATTCAAGCATGCTGTCGACGCAGTCGTGCGCAGACACCCAATGCTTCGTGCACGCTTCGAGAGATCTCCCGGTGGACTGTGGACCCAACAGATCGCCTCGGATATTGAGACTTCCTACGGCTTCTGCTTCCACAAGTCTATTGAGAGATCTGACATGATTTCTGTCATCGCCGCTAGCCAGAAGAGTGTCAACATTTCGGGTCCAGTCTTCGTCGTTGATCTCTTTGTACAGCCTGATGGCTCTCAGGTGGTGTCGCTCATAGCTCACCATCTAGTTGTTGACATTGTCTCCTGGATCAATATCATCCAAGACCTCGAGACATTCCTTTCAACTGCCTCTCCAGCATTTTCCAAGCCCCTCTCGTTCCGGGAATGGAACGCAGCGCAGATTGAACATGCTAAATCTCTTGAGAGACACGGACACGGCTTGCTGCCGTTCCCTGTGCAGCCCGCCGATTTGGACTTCTGGGGCATGTCAAGTGCCGCCAACACCTATGGAGATGTCAACCAGAAGTCCTTTGTCGTGTCAGATGCCGACATCATCTCCCTGGTACTGCGTGACTCACACACGGCACTCCAGACTGAGCCTCTTGATCTGTTCATCTCGGCTCTGCTCAAGTCGTTCGCACACACCTTCGGGGAACGAGAGCTCCCAACATTGTTCAACGAAGGCCACGGCCGTGAACCTTGGGACGATACCATCGACCTCTCTCAAACTGTCGGCTGGTTCACTTCATTTTGTCCCGTTCACGTATCTCGACACAACTTCGACCCCGATGATATCATCGACTGTGTCCGCAGGGTCAAAGATGTGCGTCGCACCGTCCCAAGCAACGGTCGTCCGTACTTTGCCGGCTGCTACCTGACTGAGTCAGGGAAGAGCCATCTCCCCAACCATGAGCCAATGGAGGTTTTGCTCAATTTCCTCGGCCGTACTCAACAGACGAGCCAAGGCGATTCCATCTTTGGTCCGGTTGATTTATCCATGACCGAGAAAGAATCGGCTGCTATTTCCGACGTCGCCTCCGACACTCGCCGGCCAGCTTTGTTTGAGGTTTCCATCTCCATTCTCGGCGAGGGCATTCAGTTCACCTTCATGTACAACCATCGCATGCTCCACCAAGACCGCATCGAGAAATGGGTGTCAAACTGTGAAGAGGTGCTCATCGACACTGCACAAAAGCTCAGCACGGCCCTCCCTACTCCCACGCTCAGCAACTTCCCTCTCATGCCCGTCGGCTACACGGAGCTCCAGGACCTCGTCACCAGATCTATTCCTGCTGCTCACGTTCGCTTCGACGAGGTCGAGGATATATATCCCTGCTCGCCGATGCAGACAGGTATACTGCTCAGCCAGATCATGGATCCATCGCAGTACCTGTTCCACACTGTCCTTGAAGTCACTTCTCCCAGCAGCTCGACGATTGATGCTGTGAAGCTATCCCACGCTTGCTACGAGGTCATTAGCCGTCACTCTGCGCTGCGGACTGTCTTTGTGGACAGCGTCTACCGTGGCGGCTTGTTCGACCAGGTTGTGCTCAAGTCCCCCGAATGTCGAGTTAACATCATCAAATGTCGGGAAATCGATGTCATGGCAAGGTTGAACGCCAGATCCCTCGAGAATACCAACAAGCGACGTGATGGTCCGATGCTTCCCTACCAAATCACCATCTGCCAGACGCCCCAGGGCAAAGTGTTTATGAAGGTCGAAATGAACCACGCTGTCACAGACGGTGCTTCGACATCGGTCATCTTGCGCGACATATCAGCCGCATACACGGGCAGCCTGCCTTTGACCAAGGCCCCTTCCTACAGGGAGTACATCGAGTACATTTCCAACCAGCCCACTGATTCAAGCCTCGGATTCTGGAGCAGCTACCTATCCGGAGCGCAGTTCACTGGATTCCCAAGGATCAATACCGATACCACAGCCGACCGCAGGCTGGGCTCTGTCACGGTCGAGTTTGGCCGATTCTCCCAGCTGCATTCTCTTGGCCGCGAAGGCGGAGTGACGCTCTCAAACATCATCATAGTTGCATGGGCTTTGATACTTGGACGCTACACCAAATCCTCAGATGTCTCGTTTGGATATCTCGGATCGGGACGTGATGCCCCTATTGATGGCATTGACGACATTGTTGGTCCTCTCATCAACATGCTGGTGGTCCGCTTCCGGTTTTCGCCCGACCTGGTGCTCGAGAAACTGTTCCTCGATGCTCAAGAAGATTACATGGCGAGTCTACCGCACCAGCACTTTTCTCTAGCTCGCCTCAGTCATGTCATGGGACAAGCGAAACGAGGCTTCTTCAACACAGCCGTATCCATCCAAAACGCCGGTTCAACGGGCAGCTCAGATCTCGACACACTCACATACGAGTCGGTCGAGGCGTTTGATCCAAGCGAATATGCCGTTACCCTCAATGCCAACACCACGCGCGGCGATGAAGGCATTTTGATCCGCTACTGGACGGATTTCCTTTCGGATTCGCAAGCCGAAGATCTTGCTCTCACCATGTCCGAGTTACTGAGTGACTTTATCGACCACAGCGAGAGAGCTCTATCCCATTTGCGGCTCTTCCAGCACTCGCAGATACTTACCAACGGTTACACGGAGACGCATGAGTCTGACCGCTGGGAATTTCAACATGACGATTCAAGATGCGAAGCCTTGGTCGACAGCTCATCAAGCAGCCAGTCTTCAACAGATCTCGGTGTTGCACGTTTCTCGCCACCCAACACGTCTGGTCCCTTCACCAGTGACAGGGATCATCTTCACCACAAGCTATTGGCATTGTGGAGAGACACTCTCGATCTCGGAAGCGCTGCGGTCTCATATGATGACAGCTTTTTCGAGCTCGGTGGTGACTCCATCATCGCCATGTCAATGGTGGGCAATGCTAGGGAAGTTGAATTACCGCTCACCGTGGCCGACATCTTCAAAAACCCCAACTTTGGGTCGATGCTTGATTGTCTCCTGGACCGATCATACAAAGATCACGACACGGCGTCGTCGAGCGATGACAAGATGTATCTCTCAGACTCCAAGACCGAGGAAGCCACCATCGACGAAGAAGAATACAAGCCCTTCTCCATGCTTGGCCAAGAGGACGCTGAGCAATTCGTCCGAGACCATGTCTGCACCGTTACAGGCGTGTCCCGAGCCAGCATCATAGACGTCCTCCCAACAACCGACTTTCAGGCCCAGGCAGTTGAGGGTAGCCTACTGGAGTCACGATGGATGCTCAATTACTTCCACCTGGATTCTACAGGGCCACTCGACATTGGACTGTTGCGAGAGAGCATCAACAACATCGTGGCCTGTTACGACGTGTTGCGTACCGTCTTCGTTCGACACCAGAATCGCTACTTGCAGGTTGTCCTCCGCCACGTCCAGCCCGAACTAACTGTCCACGACGTCGATGATGTTGAGCAATTCACCACGGAGCTTAGATCAAGCCATCAGCAGGAAGCTCCGCGACCAGAACAGCCCTCCCTCCGATTCGTCGTGTCACGACACAAGTCGTCGGCACAACACCGTATCTTCATCAGGGTATCCCACGCGCAGTATGACGGAGTCTGCTTCCCGGCCATCCTTGAGGCATTGAAGGCCTGCTATGAGGGAGGGCCCATATCTCCCACACCTTTGTACACCACCTACATCCACGGGGCGCTGGGCAACATCCATCCGGGCCACTACGCGTACTGGAAATCTCTTCTCAAGAATTCCACTCCGACACATGTCATCCAGCGACAACGCGGTGTACTACGCACGACTCCTACTCAAGTCTTGAAGAAGGTCGTCTCTACACCCTCGCTCGCGTCTTTCAACATCACCACCGCCACTGTCGTCAAGGCTGCCTGGTCAACGGTATTGGCCAAGACCACAGGCAAGAACGACGTTGTCTTTGGCCACCTCATCAGCGGACGCAATCTAGGAAGGGTGCGCGGCATCGAATCCATCGTCGGCCCTTGCCTGAACGTGGTTCCCGTACGCGTCTGTCACCAGCCCTCTTGGACGGTGCTACAACTCCTCCAACACATCCAGAACCAGCAGGTGGACAACATTCCGTACGAATCACTCGGCTTCAGGGAGATCATTGACAAGTGCACCGACTGGGATGATGACGGAGCAAACGGCTTTTCCACTATTGTCCAACACCAAAGCATGCCTCAGACGGGTGCTCTGACAATCGGGGGGAACACGTACCAGGTTGGTGCCATGGCCTCACAGGAAGACGCTGCTGATTTCAGCGTCGTCACTACGCCGCAAGACGCGAGCAGTACTGAGGTCTGCTTGCTTTATACTCGAGATGGAGCTGTAGACGCGGCTTTCGCAGAGCAGATGTTTGACTCTCTCTGCAGCACTATTACAGCGTTCTCAAACCTAGACACCTTTGTCACAGTTTCCTAACATGTATTTTCTTTGGATAGAATATTTTGTTGTTGTTTTATATATTTCCTTTTATCTTTTTACATGTCAAACGGAGCACCATTTAGATTTCAATACTGTTTAAACCTACCATTCAATCAACCTATCATTGCACAAGTGACTGTAACTTGATCAATCCATGAAAGCACTTATCATAATGCCTCAACTGGCACAAACATCTCACACTTGGAATCACGCCTCCGACTGCTCAACATCTCTTCTATTTATACCAGTACCACAATCTTACCCAAGGCCTTGTTCTCTTCCATAAACCTGTGCGCGTCTACAATATCATCCAGACTGAAAGTCTTGCCAATTCGCAGCTGCAGCTGTCCATCTTTGATCTTCCGCGCTAGATCACCCAAAGGCGTTTCCATGAACTCTTTTGGTCCACCACTGTACGCAGTAAGGTAGACTCCCGGGGGGATTGATTCCATCGGGTTCCAGTTATTCAATGTCCACTCGTTTCCCACTATGCCAGACATGCAGACAATGCCACCTTCCTTCGCGCACCGCATCGAGTCGTCCAAGGCCAATGTTCCAACCAGCTCCAATACCTTATCGGCCCCTTCAGGCCAGATCTTTAGCACTTCTTCCGCAATTCTTCCTGTGTCGACGACTACCTCTCCTACACCATGTCGTTTCATGAGATCAGCGACATCCTCGCTGGTCCTTCGCGTCGTAGCCATAACCGTTGCCCCGTGTTCAGCTGCGAGTGAAGCAGCTGCGAGGCCGACACTTGTTGTCCCTCCGCGGATCAGGAGCTTGTCGCCTTTGCTCAGCTTGAGGGATTTGAACAATGATCCCCACGCGGTTTGTAACATCTCTGGCATTGCGCCGAGAGTGTTCCATCCGAGCTCGTTGGCCACGTCCCGCGGGATGACCTGCACGTTGTCTGCTGACACACAGGTATACTCTGCGTATCCACCATCAAACGCCCGACCCAGACCCCCCATGGCGGTTGCAACAACCTCACCCTCCAAGAACTCTCCGCCTGGTGCTGCCGCGACTGTCCCGACAGCCTCGATACCCAGGACACGGGGGAACTGTACGCTAGGAGAGTGGCCCTGGCGGGTGAAGAGCTCAGAGCGATTGAGTCCAAAGGCCCGGATCCGGATGAGGACTTGACCCGGATTCGCCACCGGGATTGGGATGTCTTCCAAGCGGAGGGCTTCGGGGCCGCCTGGGGCGCGAATGACGGCTGCTTTCATGGTGAATGTAAAACAAAGTGTCGACAGAAACTGAACTGACAATCTTGACTATTCAGTACCTCTTTGACATGAGAAGGAGGAGGTGGATGCGATGACGACCAAAAGCTTCAAGCGGGGGCCTTTTGAACTCTATTTGTAATCAATCCTCTTCGTAGCTGCTTACAAGTTTATGTATAATCATTGGTAATCCAGTGCCTCGTACCTGTCTGGCCTGATGATTGAGTACCTACATGAAGGAGATTTATAGGGCGGTGAGAGTGGCCAGACCGAAGTAGAGCAAAAAGAGTGGATGGCGGTCGACGAGGGTTGGCTGGGGAAGGCCGGGGAGGTGCCATCGAACCATCTTCATGCCGTGGAGCCTTCACTAAGAGTGCTCCATACGAGTTAGGGATCTAATAAAGGAGATTGGTCGATCTCAATTATCAGGTATACCAAATTAGACAATCAAAAGCTCCGCCCAACCATCAACGTCTCGTATACCAAGCCCTCAAAGACAGACTGCTTCACAACCGCACCAAATCTAGCACTTTGTTAACCACATCTAGTCTCTTCGCTGTTATGGGCTCACTTACCCATGGCACTTGACGGCCTTCTTCAACCTCTCAGCAAGTGTCCCCAAGCTTCGTGCATCAAACCCGCCAAAGTTTGGTCGACACCGGATATTGTTCCATGCCTGAATTGGTGTCATCTCACCCTCATCCGACAGGTCTGGCGCCAGGGTCAACAACCGTTCCAGCATAGCCGTCGGTGTATTTCCAAATGCTGGAGACCTGGGTGGAGGGGATGTGTTTGCAGGCGACGGGTAGTTGCAGGCTGCCATGAGCTGAGCAGAGGCCGTCAGAGCATGGTTTCCAGGTTCGTGGGGCTTCTTGACGTCGCCATGGAGATGATTCAGACAGGGTTCCTCGATTCTGTTCCGTTTATTAGTAACGCTCCTCCAGTAATATGTAAGACGTACTTTAGCACAAACTCCATTCCCGCGATGATTTGGTCCACCTCGCTCACGCGAGAGTTACTTGCGAATCCTCCTCCAATACTAAATAAAATTGGACCTCGTTGGCCTTCACTTGGGCTGTAGTAGTCACCAAACGACTCCGGCGAGATGAGTTGCGGGGATGGAATGATATCCACTGCTTGACTGATGCAATCACCCAGATAGATTGGAGAGGTACTTGTTGACAGTCCCGCGGCTCCGGATGGGCTGGTGTATTCGTTGGGGGGTCCCCCGCTAGCCTTGGATTTGATCTCTGCAGGGACATTCACGCCCAGTTGAGATAGCTGATGCAAAGCATTCTGGAGGCCTTCTCGTAGCTGCTCGCATTCGCGCATCAGTTCCACCTCTTTAGACCGGGAGTTGGCAAGCTCCTCCTCGAGGGTTCTTGTGTACTTGTCCTTGCGGCCACGGTAGGATCTAGGGCGTTGGGTTACTACAGATGACATTCAACAGTCCATTGAGATGAGATGATCTTACTGTTGGGCCCGTCGCAGCTGGGCCCGTCTCTTCTCCACGGGGTTTTCCTTTGGCTCTGCTCTCGTCAGCGGTCAGCCGCACTAACGCAACTGGCAGGGGAGGGGGTCAAGACTAACCGCCGGGGTTGAACATGCGGAAGATGCTGTTACTCATCGCGACTTTACGCAGATGGACGAAGGGGGAAATCGTTGGACAGGAGCAAGGAATGATGGTCGACAAAGGTTACGAAATGCGAGTCTGGCGGCTTTGCGGTTCGTTTCTTGCCCAAGATTAGTCAAGGTCTGACTACAGCTTAAAATACGCGCGCAACAGCCAATGAAACAAAGATCTCCTGAACAACCTGACACGTCCTGGTTGAAACGGTGGTCATCAAAATTTCCTCTTTGGGATGGCGCGTCGCGTGGAACGGTCAAGGTTCTCCAGGGTAGGGACTACACCTCTGTGAACTAGGCGATGTCAGTAACAGTAATCTGTTAAGAACTTATGCAAGGATCCGGGATGAGAAAATGACGGGTCAGTATTGTATTAAGCTAAGCATCAGGTCTGGAAGGGCAGAATTACAAAAGCATGCTTGCGTCTTGGGAATTAACGGGTTCCACTAGCTGGTCTAGCAATGCACGCATGAATTAACCCCCTTCGCGGCAAGCGAGAACATCTCAGGGTTGCTATGAGCTCTACAACTTTGGCACCTGTCCCCGTTGCCCTCGTTGACCCGGCCTTCTAAAACCCTTACCACGTCCCCTTCCCTTCCCAAACTTCGCCGGCTTAGAAGTCGCCGCCGGAACCTGGTTGGTAGGGGAACCATTCTGCTGGCCCTCCGAGGCAGATGCGCCGTTGCCACCTTGGCCATTTGCAACCTCAAACTTGGTGCAGTCATCTTGAGCGCCTCGCTGGGCAACTGGCATCGTCACGGGTTGGTGGTTCTGCGCCGCAATCATGGTGCACACGCGATACACGCCTGCAGGTAGCCCACCCTCGACCACTGCTTGGAGTAATCCCTGTCCGTTGCCGTCATCGTCGATACCCTTGAAGAAGACAAATTGGCTTGGGTCGGGGGGCACGGTCGACTTGAGAGAACCAATATCCTGAATAGTGACGTGACAGTGGCCGATGATGTCTCCATTCTGGTCGAGATCTTGCGGAGCAGTGTAATAGTTGGTGGTGGGATTGACAAAGTTACCCGCCCGCAGATGCGAAATCTGCACTTGGACATTGAACGTGGTGCCGGCCGTAAGTGCCTCACCGGCCTGAGGGCTGGTGATCATGGCCGAGATCATGTTGGATGTTGCAGGGATCCGGCCCATGGGTATGGGGTTGCATGAGCCGGACTTTACCTGCACGCCATTGGTGATTTGCTGGCCTTGGCAGAAGTTGATAAAGTTATTTCTATCGCTGGATTCAGAGGGGTTAGAACTTTTCTCAAAGGATATTTCATGGTTGTTGACTCACGTTGCGGAAGGCGCCTGGCCTGGCTTGATGCCCTCGGTTCCCGGCTCCTGTCCTGTCTTGGCGCTGGCAGACTGGATCAGATTAGGGTTTAGACAACTTTGTCGGCCCTGCCTGGCGACAAGTCTCGAGGCCTGCTCGAGTGTATTGTGGTAGCTAGCGTGTGCCGTGGCCGCGACCAGCGAGATAAAGCACAGGTTAGTGAAGACAAGATGGTAAAACATTGTGCAAGATTGATCAAAAGAATGATAAGAAGAGAAAGTTAACCCCAGCTCAACTCGGGCAGTGATGGTTGGTTCAAGAATGAAATCGTCCTATAGAGACCTCCATCGCGAAGTTGGACAGGTTTTATATTGACAGGACCGCTTAACTCCAGTCAACACAATTTCCTTTTTGGCGCTTCATCGCCTCAGGTCGGCCTCGGCGTCTCATCAATCGCTAGCTGTCCCCATTGTCAAGCACGCTGTCCGTCTTAGCTATCCCAAAACGATAGCTTGGCTGCCACAGATGTGCCCCAAGACGAAAGTGAAACGAGCTTGTTTGCCGGTTTCCGGACCAAGACGACGACGTTATTATAGCTAGAGCTCGGTTCGGTAGTTTTTCGCTACGTCACAAGATCTGCGACTGGCATGGCCCCTTTCCAGGGGAGTGCTGGACATTGACATGCTGGGGCTTACCAGATCGGGGAATTCTGATATTCTCATCGCATTGGGGGCTGAAAGTGGGAGGGGTTAAGGGCTGATCTTCGAAACGTCACTGAAACTTGACCTCGGCTAGCGCCGACTGGGGCATCTCCAGGCGTCTCCGCGTGTCAGATCGCATTATCCTGTTTGTGCTGGGAGACTGGATGGACGGCACGCTCAAGTCGTTTCAGGTTAGAGGGAGCGTTGCCTTTCCAGCGCATAACTCTGGGGCAGCGTTGGCCTCTCTTCCCAAACAGGCAATTTGGATTACCACAACCACCACATGGGGATTTGGATCTTTGGTTGATGCGCCAAGACAGCGACTCTGGATGCTGGGTTTTCTTGATACGGTAAATATTATATAAGATGAGTGTACTCAGCCTCTTCAGAGATGATTTGCAATACAGTCGTCGAGTATTTCACAAGCTTTCATTCTTCGCAGCAGGCCTGCACTCGTCCGGAACGACCTTCTCTTGTCTACTTTCTCTCTCGAACAACTTCAAGCCCATCATACAAAATGTTTTCCTCAATTCGACTTTGTTCATTGCTTTCAGCATTCCTTTGGCTGGCACAAGAAACCAGCAGCCATCCAACCTGCAACGCTGGCATGGGCCGTGCTGCCGCCATGGGCAAGGCAATATACCTGCTCACCAACGATGAGGTCAACGGGGTCGTTGCGCTTCCTATTGGGAATGACGGTACTCTTTCCAAGGGTCGAGTTACCATGACAGGAGGCGCTGGCTCCGTGGCTGTTGACGCTGACGGCAAGCCCGCAACCCCCGATGCGCTGATTAGCCAGTCAGCCCTAACCATCGCTGGCGATGTAAGCCCAAGAGAACCCCCTGCATGCGCGCGATCCTTACTAACTTTGCCGTTGTAGCACATCTTCGCCGTCAACGCCGGCTCGAACACGCTCAGCATGCTGGCTATCTCACGTTCCGACCCAACAAAGCTCTCTGTAGTCGGTGAACCAGTCAAGGTCCCCGGCGAGTTCCCCAACACTGTTGCCGCTTCAGCCAAGAACAACATCGTGTGTGTGGGCTCGACTGGGGCCAAGGCTGGCGTTTCCTGCAGCAACTTCTCGAGGAAGGGCTTGACTGCCATGGACGAGCTACGGCCGTTTGACCTTGGACAGACAACACCGCCTGTGGGGCCTACAAATACGGTCTCGCAAGTTCTCTTCTCCGAAGACGAGTCCATGTTATTTACCATGGTCAAGGGTGATCCGGCTGTGAACAAGACGGGTTTCTTATCCGTCTTCACCGTCCAGGAGTGCGACGGAGCCGCAGCAGCCGTCGCCAAGGACGAAACACGCAGCTCGCCTGAAGGGACGGCTGTATTGTTCGGCTCCCAGGTAATTCCAGGCACATCCAACGTGTTTGCCACGGACGCGGCGTTCGGGGCAGCAATCTTGAGCGTCGACCCTGCCAGCTGCAAAGCAAAAACCGTGGCCACTGGAGAGGTCGAAGGCCAAAAGGCGACCTGCTGGGTAGCCATCTCCCCTGCGACCAAGACAGCATTTGTGACAGATGTCGGTCGCAACCGGCTTGTCGAAATGAGTCTTAAGGACGCAAGCATCTTGTCTTCGCTGGATTTGTCTTGCAACGGCGACCCTGGGCTGATCGATCTGGCGGCTGCCGGTAACTTTGTCTACGCCCTGTCACCCGGGAATGGTACCACCAAGGCGGCGGTTAGTGTGGTCGATGTTTCCAGCGGCTCGGGTTCAGCGAAGATGGTCCAGCACTTTGAGCTGGCAGAGATGGCGGGTAAAAATGCAATGGGAATGAAGGTCCTATCGTAATACGACAGGCCGCCGAAATGGCCACTCATTCGAATTGGGCACCGGATATGAGCAATGGAGACAGTCTAGAGTGATGCCTCTAGCCTATAGATGGGGTGTTTGTTGTTGAAAGCTTAGCAAATGTAGTAAATGTTAAATGCTTGTCGTATACTACTTTGCTGCCGGCGACGCGCCGGGGACAAGAGGCACCCCCGATTCGGATGTGTCTTTTTGCAACCAGTTGGAGTACTCTTCTCAGGGGTGGTTGGTTAAAGGGGTACTTCTTTGCCACTCATTTTCATTCTAAACTATACTAAAGATGACTAAGAGAAGGTAAAATTCATCACTCAGGTTTCCTCCCCCAAACGTAGTAGACCGGCACGTAAAGATGAATCGACGGATCCTTGAGTTCCTTCCTGACCTTGGCCACGTACACTTGAACCTCTTCATCCTTCCAGCCGAGGACAGTCGAGAAGATCCTGGGCGTGTATGCCTCAACGGCTTGGATCTGCTGGATACTTTGACATTTTCCAATCTCCTTGAGCTTCGGATCCTTGGGCCAGGCACCAATAGGCATCTTTCACGTCAGCAACGCCCAGAATAGGCCAGAGTGCAACATACCTTTAAAATCTCCTGCTTCACGTCCACAAACCCAGCCTTCTCCATCTTCTCCTTCCAGCCGATAACACCCTCGAGAGACTTTCCAAACTTGGCAGACCCCTCAAGCAAAGTCCTGAGCCAACTTTGTGCGTTCT
The DNA here is from genome assembly GCA_011320165.1 of Fusarium protoensiforme. Taxonomy (NCBI): domain Eukaryota; kingdom Fungi; phylum Ascomycota; class Sordariomycetes; order Hypocreales; family Nectriaceae; genus Fusarium; species Fusarium protoensiforme. The sequence continues at coordinate 101,332 of JAANQP010000145.1, forward strand.
CAGCTTTTTCTGCGGTGCCGTCGTCAGAGAGCCAGCGTGGGTACGCGGCCTGGAACTCGATGTAGCCACCTGGTTTCAGGTGTTCAAATGTGCGCCGAAACAGTGCATCTTCGTCGCTAATACAGCCTTCCAGTTCGCGGGCGTGGATAAAGTCAAAGGGCCTGGAATAAAGCCACTCTGCTTCAAAGTCGTCGACCTCGAAGGTGCAGTTTGGAGGAGTCCTAGGTCCTTCAAGTCAGTACATATAGCCGTGTGGAAACAAGGATAGCATACCATTTCGGCTGGATGGGACTGAGATCCGTTCCAATTACCTCTGCGGAGGGGTATTCACTGGTAGTTACGTTAGAAAGACGATGATATCAGAGACTGCGGGAGGAAACAAACTCGGCAAAGTCCATTGCCCAGATTCCGGTCCCGGTGCCGAGATCAAGGACACGCTGGGGGTTATCGGGAATAGGTGCCCTGAAGAGATTACCACCAAGCAAAAGTCGGGAGATATGATGCACTAGATCCATGCGGTCTTGCTCCGTGTCATCGTTTGGCTATTTTGCTTTAGCGGGCCTTCTTTCTTTCTGGATATGAGCCTTTGAGTACATACCAGAAGATAGGTGCCTGCACGGAATGCATGGTAGCGACGTCCATTCTAGGAGGATACTGTAAGCCACTGGCAACACGTTGTTATTAATGCTGATTCTCACTTCATATCTACATCAACACAGGCTGGTTAGACGAGCTTAATAATGACTGCTTGGTGCGCGTACTTATAGTTAATGATGCTTGAGGCCAGCGAGGTCTGATAGCTAGCCGAGTTTTCCCTGCCATCATGGTCAATGGCTGGCCCTTGAGGTTGCAGCTGAAGACTTACGAGACAGCATAGGCGGAATCGTCATCTCGAGGAGGATCCTACGAGGATATGGTTAGCCAATACACATATTGAGAACGCGTTACTGCTCACATCCGCCTCCAGAGGGTTCTCCGCCAGGGTCTCCTGGAGCGGGGGCGTCGCAGATTTCTGTCTCCCTTCAGTGGACATTTTCGGGACAATTTCTCGGGGTAAACTGTTGGGACAAGTTGACGATGGAGTGAGTGGGATCGGGACGGATTTAACAGTGGTGGAAGGCTGTGGGACGCTTCACAACCAACAAACCAATTATATCACGATGAAAAGTACATTAGTCTTCTCGATATTCTGCAGCTTGCAGATGTATCTGTTAGCAGACTTGACAAGGTTAACGTTGACATGCAGGGTTCCCCTCCCGCTATTCTCCTTTCAAGGCTTGTGCCGCCTTCATCCCGGTCCAATGGCATGACAGACGGCACAACTATGCCTAATCTAGCCGAGCCCGTTGGCGGGCCGCCGCCGCGGGATCCGTTGCTTAGCTTCTCAGGCTATGGGCCGGTTCCCCTTGAACATACCCACCTCAAAGAGCACACGTATTGCGCCATTTACACAACAACGATTGAGAAACCTCTCTGTGTGTCGGTGAGTAACCATCTAAAGGTCTACCTTTCATTCTAGCAAAGGTCTAAAGTCCTTCGAGGGATTAGATAGCTCACTAGCGAGTTAAACAAGACTAGGTATGCCTTTGCCCCTTTTAGTTACCCATTAGCTCAACGCAAGGTGATCAGACCACCAACAGGTGGCCAAGGATCGATCCACTACCCTGTGCATAAGTTCAGAACACAGAATCCTTTCACGCGGGGACGACTGTTGAACATGCCCAGCGAGCAACACGTGGTCTACCTCGGCTCCAATCTGTCATTAACCCAGCCTTGGACATCGCTTCTAGAGTCACAGTCATGCTGTTATGTTTCCTCTTCTATACACTGAATTGTTGCCTAAAGACCCACTATCTAACAACTTTAGGTTATTGACTATTCCCGTCTTCAACAACACCTGAGAATTCTCTCTTGTGCGTTGATCGCATCTCTTCATGACAAGGACTTTAGGCACTTGACCAGGAACCATGGTGTTTGTATTATGCATGCTTGGGCGTTCAGATGGCTTTAGCGCCCTGATATCGTCAACACGTAACCATACGGCAAGGCGGTGGCTGGGTAAACTTGATTGTGGAACTTGGCCAATAGTAATGGAATGGTGCCATGTCCAAATGCAGTATTCTACTCAAACTCAGTCCCCAAGACGCCTCTTCTTTCGCAATGATGAGTATAGGCGTAGGAAGGGGCATGAAAAGTATGGCCACCGAGCGTCATTTACGCCATGGATATTCACCACCAAGGGCACCTCTGGATGACTCTAATCAAGACGAAAGGGACAGTGCCAAACGCGAACTGTCCAAACTCAAGGCGACTAAATAAGTAATGAATAGGGAGGAGGCTGGAATATTAAAAAAGGGAACTGTCATGTCATTTTCGTGGAGGCCAGCCTTCGTTTCTACCAATTTACGGGCCACCGTGGAAGACTATTTTCTCTTTGTGGATATGGCCGCCACGGGATCATGGAAGAGTTGCATCTGTGGGATCGGCCGAGAACTGGCCGGCCCTGCAAGTATTGCACTGTTTCCAGATATTGAAACGCCTGCATACTGCGGGGATGTTGGACAAATCCTGCCCCTGCACAAAGCTCAGAGATACTGACAACCTGGAGACACTGTTGATAGGCCAGCCAGAGTTTAGATTTGCTTTGCATCTAGCAACAAAGAGTGGACGAGAATGTCAACGTGGCAGAATGAATCATCTTGCGCGTCCATAACATCACTAGGAGCATCATCGACTCCGAAATTCCAACAGATAACTTGATAGTAGCTGTCATGATAGAGCGCCCCAAGGCAGGCTTCCAATGTCAAGGTTTATGCGCGGAGGTGTGGAGGACATGATGGATCAAGCCCAAGTGACGAGAGAGATAACTCACTGGACTCGGGGCTTCCTCGTGGCTGAATACACGCCGAGAATAGGCCACCAGGTCGAACCATGGCTCTAACCAACCATTGTATCAGTCTGACTTGAAGACTCGGATATATCAATTGCTTGTCCCCTGCTAGTGTTGTGTCTTAGAGAACGAGTACAAGCCGCTCTACAGTCCATCACTGACAGAGAAGTACAAGCACACATCTTTAGTTGGATCTATTCCCCGTTCTTGCTAACCATTTCCAGGTCATCACCGTCCCTCTCACCATGGCACCCTTGTTCGTGACTTTCCTCTCGGCATGTCTGGCCTTTGGAGCCGTTGTTACTGGCTGTCCCATTGGAGAATCTGGGGATCAACAGTACTCAGTTGAGCAGGTCAAGAACCCCAACTACGTTGCCAGCTGTCCCAAGGCTCTCGCCAGGGCATACATCAAATACGGTGCCACCCTGCCTCAGGGTCTTGCTGACCTCGTGCGCAACAACAAACCCAACAAGGTCAAGCGAGCCGATGGCACTGGCACTGTCGTCACCACGCCCGAGGAAGGGGACGTCGAGTGGTTGACGCCCATCCAGATTGGCACTCCAGGGCAAGTGCTGAAGCTGGACTTGGACACGGGCTCTTCAGATCTCTGGGTCTTCACCAATACCACCCAAGGTGCCAGCCAACGCACTAGCTACAACCCTGGCAAGAGTAGTACTTCCAAGAAGCTCGATGGCTACTCGTTCAGCATCCTATATGGGGATGGTTCTTCATCTACTGGGGATGTCTATCTCGACAAGGTCTCTGCCGGCCGCTTGAGCGTCAAAAACCAGGCTGTCGAGACTGCCAACAGGGTCTCCAACTTCAATAATGAGCCAAACCTCGACGGCCTCATGGGTCTAGGCTTTAGTTCTCTCAACACCGTCAGGCCCAGGCAGCAAAAGACATTTTTCGACAACGCCATCCCGCAGCTTCGCTCCCCTGTATTCACGGCAAACCTTAGGCGCCAAAGGCCCGGGACCTACAACTTTGGCTACATCGACAACACCATCTACACTGGAAACATTGGATACGCGCCTGTTGACTCCTCTCGTGGTTGGTGGCAGTTCACGTCCAGCGGGTATGCCGTTGGCAACGACAAGATTGGCCGCACGTCGATCAATGGCATTGCTGATACTGGCACCACACTTCTTCTTCTTCCCGACAGTGTCAACAAAGCGTACTATGCCAAGGTCAGCGGGTCGAGATTCGAGTCGAACATCCAGGCCTACACCTTCGGATGCCGCACCCAGCTGCCCTCCTTCAGTTTTGCTGTTGGCGGTGTAACAATCACTATCCCCGGCTCATACCTTAACTACGGCGCCATCACGAGCGATGGTAAAACCTGTTACGGCAGTCTTCAGCCTAGCGACAACATCGGCATCAACATCTTTGGTGATATTGCCCTCAAGGCTGCTTTCGTGGTTTTCGATGGAGGGCAGAAGCGCATTGGATGGGCCAAGAAGCCCCTGTAAGCGCCTGATTATCGCCGGTTGCCATCTCACGCCCATGTTGGCTCAGCTTTGAGCCATCACAACACTTTGGACACTGGGGTACTGGCAAGATACTGTTATTGGTAGTCGCCCATGTTTATGTTAGCAGAATGGGCTTGGTGACTGGTTGAACTCCACCACTGGCCAGCCCGAGGTCAAAATGAATAACAACGGCGCTGCCTTTCATCTTGCCATCATTGACGTATGGCTGTGCCGTTTTTGTGGGTACTCCTGACCACCATGGCCGCATCGCGGGCCTCCTCCTACGATCTGGAGGATGCACTGTAGAACATGCCAGTGACACCCGACATCGCCGCAAAGAGACGCCATCCCCACCGCTTGAGATTGCTTGAAAAAAAATATTATGATGTGATATGTAAAATGCTGCTCGCCTCAGACACGTTTTCACGCTTATGCCCGAATATCCTTCACATCTACCCAGTCAATCCCAGTTTGACTACTCTCCATCTTCTTCATCTCCTCCCTCCTCGACAACTCTTCCATTAACCGCTTCGGCACATTGTCAATCTTCAAAGGCTTGGACAGCCCAATCTTGGCCATTCCATTCCAGAATGCCGCATAAGCCCAGTAATACAAGCTCCAGCTACCCAAGTAAATCATCGGGAGAACGGCGATCGACATGTCACCAAACAGGTTCTTCCTCCTCGAGATGGTCTCCCAGCACTCTCCAGTCAGAACGTTTGCTGCCCCCTCCCACTTCCACGGCCCTACGAGCCTGAACTTGGGATTAAGGGAAGCCCCAGCAGCCCATACCCAGGGAAGCCTCCAGCCTCGGGGAGCGCTCCAGGATAGACGGAGGATGTCGATGAAGCTGGGAGCAATGGACATGTCTTTCGCCAACTGGTATGCGTAAGAGTCATGTTCGATGCCGTATCCAATGCGGGCTGAGGGAGGCACGATGAGCCGGTAGTGGTATTCGTCATCTGCGTGCAGAGCTGGAAGCTGGCCGACAAGGTTCTGGATGAAAAGCATCGACTGAAGTTCGGCTAGAGGAGGAATTGCACCGAAGTTGGGGCGGATGAAGCCTATAAATCCAACAGTGGGATCGTCCCTCTTCCAGACGGCGCGAACATCGGCATCCGAAGAGCTGGGGTAGGGTTTATCACTTCCCGAGACTGAGTTGAGGAATGGGAATGTCGGCACGTAGCCGGTGGCGTAGATGACTATATCGGGCTTAATAGTAGTCTCCTGGATACGCTCTGACTCGGGTCTATCTGGAAGAACTGGGAAGTGTGCGACGCCGTCTTCAGAAATGTGTGAGGGAAATGGGGCAACGTCAATCGTCCGCGACGGACGAGGGAGATCTCGGGCCATGAAGAAGCGACGGATTCGTGTTGCGAGTGGCCATCTCTCAGGCATCCAGGGGTAGTAGATGTATGGCGACACACGTGTCCACGCCTTGTTTAGAAATACTGTCCTGGCATCAGCATATTCAATCGAACAGCAGTAGTCAATCTACTTACGCCTTGAGATGTGGAAGCGTTCTCCCCAAACCTGCCCGACATGCATGTCTATTCCATACTTGGAGCCACCACCAAGCCAAGTGCCAAGAGGTAGAGCGAGTGTGTGATAGTAGTTCCAGACGATCATGCTGTCTCGGACAATCGGGTGTACATACATGGTGTCGAAGAGGGTGATCTGGGCGACATCAACAGGCAGAGTGTCCAGCTCGGGTGGTGCATAGCCAAATAGCCAAGGGAGGAACTGTTGATGAGGGTTACGCTGTATAATGTTAGAAACTGTAGCTTCATAGTTTAAAAGCAACCCACCTTGGGAGCCCCAACCCAGCCACTTCGATGGCATAGCACAACTTGCTTGGTATCTGCCGTGATGGAGACGTAAGACAGGTCTGCGCCTGTCTCACCACTTCCCAAAACCATAACTGTCTTGTCTTTTCCAAGCTGGGCCCGGGTCTTGAAATCTGAAGAGTGCATTACAGTAGGGACGTTCTCGATGCCAGGGATTGTGGGAGAGTTTGGTTTTGAGTGGACACCAGAGCAGATGGCGATGGCATCGCATGGCCACTCCTCGATTTCTCCATTGGGGGTTTGGTACACAACAACATGTCCCTGGTCATGTCTTTTGATGTTGATGATCTTGGTATTCAAGCTGATCTTGTCCCAAAGTCCAAAGTGGGCTGCGTATTCTTCCAGGTACTCGACATATCTCTCTGCCGACAGAAAGTCTGCATCGTCTTGTCTTGGTCTAAAGTCTGAGAATGAAGTCAAGTACTTGGAAGACACTAGCTCGGCATCCTCGTAGACGTGAGAGTGAAAGACCCCACCGACTTTGGAGCTCGCCTCGAACAGGTGTGCCTCAAAAGGTTCGCATTTTAGGTGCTCGTGGGCGCTGAGGAGGGTCTTGAGCTGGACTAGACCAGACGGCCCACCGCCAATGACAGCCACACGCATTTTGGTGAGGTAAAATGAGTCGAGCAGTCGTGAGTTGAGCGGTAAGAGTGGAACAAGGGATTGAATGGAAGAAGTAGAAAACCACGCAACCAGTTGGGAGGGGATGAGAGACGGACCCCATAACCGAGAGGCTGGCCGAGGATACGGCACTGGTGGAGTCGAGACCTTTCCATATTGAAAGTGATGGCCGAGTTGCTTGCTGCAAGCTGCTGGTAAATCATCAGGCCATCCGGAAGCTCAAACGCTGCCCCGATGCAACCTCTCCATGGCTGGTCCACCTCGACACGTATAACTGGCCTATCAAGTTTGTATCGCTTGTAGGGGTATGCAGAATGTCCGCTAGCTACTCCATTCTTGGACTTAGCTCCTCGAGCTAGGCCACACAAAGTTGTACCTAGGCCTGGGCGATTGGTGTGAAGCTTGATGGCGATATCGGGTGCGCATGGATTAGCCCAACGAGATTAAGTATACATATTTGAACAGTCGATCACAGAAAAGCAACTGCGGCTATGAAGCCGGCCTAGGGCTCATTTTGGCCTAGCTTTTCTTGAATTCTAGCCATATCATGAACATACTCGGGAGGATTCTACGTTACTGTTGGACTGAAGATATTGACGCCCCATTAGATAGAGTCTTCAACAGATATCTCAAGTAAACGCCCTCAGCAAGATCAAGGTGAGGAATATTCACTACCAACATTATCTACATAGTCCCCGAGGATTACCTAGTCACTCTACCCACGTAAAGAACACCCACTTTCACTCACCTACCAATCTCATGTTGCCAAATAGAGGTCCCTAATGCTTACTGTAAGCTTGCTCGGAAAAAGATGAAGAAACGTCGAATTAAAACTCGGTAAGCATGTTTTACTGCAACCCTTTCTATACAACATCGAACCCTTCTTACCACCATTTCCTTTATTTATTATTAGTGCTTACAAGGCCAGGGGTTTGGCTTAGATAAGCTTCTAGGCATCTCTCCACGATAATAGCTCCATCTGTCGCACCATCCCACGTTTCGTCACTCTCAACACTCCAAACTTCATTCCTACAACAACTCCCAGATGCAGCCCATACAATCTGAATCCGATCACTCGCCCGAAGCGGAGGACACGGTGGTAGCCGCAGGAGAATGGCTCGTGAGCCTGTGCGGCAGACATGACACCATCGACAGCACCCGATCCTTGACACACCTTGAACAGGCAAAATTTGACGAATTCTTCACCCTATATGGGCGCTCGTCAGTTTTCAAGCCCTACCACGTTGAGGCCGTACGACAATGTCTAAGGAAATCGTGGAAGCCCGACTATCAACTTGCACGTTCCCTTCTGGACAAAGACGCCACTGGTCTTCTTTTCACCGACGAGATTGATATACTCCAGGTTGCGATTCAGGTGGCTCTAATCGAACCTGGTTTCCTTGGCCGCTCCCCCAAAGAGTCTTGTCCTGAGCTCATTGAAATGGTGGAACTGCTGATCAGCCATGGAGCGTCACCCAGCTGCCTTGATGATGATGGGAACTCGGCTTTATTCTATGCCTGCATTCTAGGATATGCCGAGCTCTTTCACTTTCTTATTGCTGCTGGAGCACTGCAGTCGACTGTGCACCAGAGAAGACGCCCTAAACAGCTCGAGAAGCCAGACGACTCGCCGGACCAAGAGGATACCAAAGTCAATCTGCTTCAGGTCACCCTTGACGCACTCATCTCTCCCCAACATATTGTTGATATGATGTGGGTTGGCTGGCCGCCCGGAGTAAATTATGACCGGCCACTGTGGGAGCTTGACCTTGAGAGCACTTGGGCCGCTATCATTTTTCACCTTTTGAAGCTGGGACTTCCTTATGCCAAGGATGACCCCGGGCTCATTAGGCTCCTACACATTGTCTGCTATCAGGGCGAATTGGGCTCTGTCGAGCAGCTCCTAAGCTTTGGTGTAGCTACCAATGTCGCAGGCCCCAGGCTAGTGGACGGTGGACAAGGTCAAGGCAGCTCATTTGGGACAGCTCTGCATGCCGCGGCCGCTAATCGACAGCTCTCTGTCGCTAAGCTATTAATGGCATACGGGGAAAGTCCACGCACACGCGGGTCATGTATATCCAGGTACGACAGGACGCCCAAAGACATGACGCCTGCCGAGACCGCCCTCTGGTCGTCGCGATACATTGACGATGACGTGGAGGCCTTGTTCGCATTCTTGGAGGCCCTAATGCAGCACGAGGAGGGACTTGATGATTCAGATCATCAAAGAATCATGAAATTCTGCGCCAAACGAAACCATATTGACTTTGCGACGCGTCTCCTTCAACGTGGAGTTCGGCCACAAGAAGTGCCCGCCAATGTCGGGAGTTCTCAGATGGCACAGCTCCTAATTTCTCATGGCGCCTCCATCGATGCTGCAGCGGTGCAGGAGAAGGCCTTGAGTAAGGGGAGATTGAGTTTGTTGAGATGGTGCGTCAGCGAGTATGGCCCGCAACTCGTTTCGGATCCAGAGACCTTGGGCAACATGGGATACGGCATGCTCAACTGCGGCCTACTGTATTTGGATAACATCAAATACCTGGTCTCTGAGTATCCGGGCTCTCATATAAATGCAGTACTGACAGCCAACCTGCAACTCGGAGACCAGGATCCCGAACCTACCCCAACAAATTGGCTGCATATGGCTGCCCTTCAAGACAACGTTTGGGCGTTAGATGTGCTACTTACGGCTGGTGCTGATCCAACATGCCCAGGTCTTTCAGTCGACGTGTCAACGGCAATGCGGCAGAGCAGGCAGTACAAGTACCGGAGTATTCCTGACAGACTCAAGGTCATTCAGATGCTGGAGAGCAAAAACTGCAAGAATGGAGATTGGTCATTGCCCTCCTATACGGAACTCAAAACCCGCCTGGCTGAGACCATCGCAAGCCAGAGGATTTCCTGGAACGCAAGATTGGAAAGCCTAGTCGACTCCGCACTCCCTTTTGCACCGACAAGGCAGAACCAACCATCAGTGTCAACGTCTTCTGTGACCATCCACTCTACGACATTCACATATCGTCCGTTGCATAATAGGAGTGGCATCCGACTTTTGGAGTTGTTCCCCTCCGACAACCGGACAGAGCCTCTGCTGGGCCGTCTCGTTGAGAGCGATCTCACTCTCCAGCCCGAGTACGAGGCCTTGTCCTACGTCTGGGGAGACACCAGCGTCAATGAAGACATCTTCCTTGACGAACAAGCCGTCTCCATCACATCTAATCTCCACTCAGCACTCGTACATCTTCGTGATGCAAGCGATATCCGGACAATCTGGGTCGATGCCCTTTGCATTGATCAGTCGACACATGGTGAACGCAACCAACAGGTGACGATCATGGGAGATATCTACAAATCCGCACGTCAGGTGGTGGTTTGGCTGGGCGAGACTGCCGATGATTCCCATCTGGTATTTGCATATCTCAAAGATGAAGAGAACAATACATTCCCCAACTTCCCAACTCCGCCGGCAGAAGCACGTCAAGCTTGGAGGGCATTGGTCAGGCGCCCTTGGTTCTTCCGCACTTGGGTTATTCAAGAAGTGGCTCTTAGTCGTAAGGCCATCATCATGTGCGGAGAGGACTCGGCGCCCTGGAAGGACTTGGGATCGGGTCACCGTGCTGATATATCGGGCGGAGCTCTCGGGTTGTCCACCATATCAAGTGCCCCAGGCTATGCACCAGATCATCCCTTTGTAGGGTTTGATGCCGATAGCCACGTCTGGAGACTTCGCATGCTGAAACCTGGGAGCCACCCTGCGGAGGTGATACAATACAGTCGTGCATGTCAGTCGACTGAGGTCAGGGATAGGGTGTACGGTCTCCTTGGCTTGTTTGACCCCGGCTTCATGGTTGTGGATTATGATTTGCCAATCGAGGAGATATTCCCGCAGTTCACTGAAGCCGCAATTCGGAAAACGGGTGACCTTAGCATCTTGAAGTGGTTCGGTCTCGGGCCTTACTCCGAGTCTTTACCGTCCTGGGTCCCCGACTTCACCGACACTGTAACGGTAGGGACCCTTCCACAGCGCCAATGGTACCCTTCTTACCGGGATGGGGGCGAAGAAGGCTATGCCTTTCGCACAGCAGACGGGACACGATCCACTGTTGGCTCTCATGACTTGACGGGCAAGGTCCTCCCGGGGCTAGCTTTCCGTCCAGGTGGGGTTCTCGCCGTCAAGGGAAAGATCATCGACACAATCCAAGCCCTCGGGCCTGAGCTCTCAGCCAACACAACCTTCGCACCTGGGACAGCATCTTTCTCTCATGTCATGCGGGAATGGGAATCTCTTGCCGCAACTCTAACCACGAGATGGGACCCCTCACTTGCTTCATCTGTGTCTAAAGCTTTCGCAGCCACGCTTATAGCCGCTGACGGGCACGAGATATGGAGTACTGATGTCGGGTTCGTCCAGTGGTACCGGCACAACGGATCAGGCGTACTCGAGGTTGAGGATCCAGCTTTGTTCCTACGGGAGCACGAATTCTATCTTTGGTGGCTAGGCGTTGGGAAGGACAAGGAAGGACAAGACCAGCATGACCTAGGTCACGAGTTCGACGAGTTTGCCGACAAGATGGAGCTCGCATGCTACGGTCGACGCTTCTTTACCACTGAAAAGGGCTCCATGGGATTGGCCGGTCCCCGAGCCCGCGTAGGCGATGCCATCGTCTACCTTCCGGGAGGAGATCAGGCTTTTGTGTTGCGCCGACGGGATGATGGGACTGGATGGACTATGGCTCACGATTGTTACTTGTATGGGTTGGATCCCTACGCTTTGTTTGAGGACGAGGAACATGTTGTAGAAGAGTTTGCGATTCTCTGACCGGTTCCGACTCACCAGCTAGCTAAATGTATAGGTTAAAACCTCAATGGTCACTGTTGATGTACATCATAGAAAAGATCATGGAATACTAAGAGGAGCAACTATCTCTACTGGCCCCAAGTTCCCTCAACCAAGTCATTGTCGTCTACAACGAAACAGACTTGGCTGGAGGCGGCCATACAGGACTGCGGAACCTGAAGAAAGACCTTCTCCCCAAGCTCGAATACCTCCTCAACATCTGTCGACATATCCAACTTGGCCTTGCCAGCAGAAGAATGTCGAGTTCCCACAACGCAATGATCCTGAGACATGCGCTTGACGCCCCATCCCGGCTTACCAACGACATTGCCGAATTCTTTCTGCTGCTCCCAGTCCTTAAAGAAGACTATCGGGCCTGTCTTAACCAAAGCCTCGTTGCGCTCAGGATAAACGCTGCACACCTCGGCCACGAGACGCAGGGCATGCCGAAAGGGGTCGATGAACTTTGTTGGAACATGGCGCAGATGAGAAAGTGGTGGGTTACCTAGATGACATACGTCAATAAGACAGCAACATTGGGGGGCGTGGAAGGTGTAAGGGTGACTGACTCGAATGTAACTCAATAACACTGGCCGGCTCCTGGCTAGCAGATAGCTCAACAACAACATTGGCCGGCGCCTTGAGGGTCAGCGTGCTTGGCACAGGGTATGTCAGCGTCGGTTCAATCGAAACAACGACTGCCTTCTCGGTTCCAAGGTGACATGCGTCCTCCAGCAGGCCTTCGAGGTTCTCAGAACAGGAGTCCTCCCCGGATGCCTCCACTGATGCGAAGCGTGCATCAGAGTGGAAACCGAGAACTTCCACTGCCTTGGATGTCTTCGCTGCACGCACCAGTGTCTCGATACGCTCAGAAAATGAAGGCACGCCGGACCAGCGGACACCGACATCTATTCCGAGGAAAACAGGCCATGGGAACTGGGTGGTTGAAGAGCTGTCATGGATGGATGATTCGAGAGCCCGGATCTGGCACTCGTTGTCGATCAATAGAATAATTCTAACCAAGGAGCGGAGGACAGAGAGGCGAGACAACTCGGAAGGGGAGAAGGGGATGCCGTAGATAGCCTGGAATGGGTGCTTAAATCAGCAATTCATCCTTCTCCGACCGTCCAAGCAGGTTGTACCATTGCTAGAACAGTCATAGCATGGAGTATACTAACTTCATCAAGAACACCCTCTTTAGCAAGACAGGCTGCGCCTTCAATTTCGGCCAGGGTCGAGCAAACGACGCTCCGGTACTTGCCGTTACCAAGTATCAGCCGCGTCATCTCAAGACTCTAATCACGTAGGCAGTCAACACCAAAGGATCGATCTTGTATAGACTCTAGCAGGACTCGTCATACCTTCAATGTGCTCATATGGGGCCGGAAGCTAAACCCCAGGGCCTCGACATCCTTATGAAGCTGTTCAATGTTCTTCTCAACAACGGACCTGGTCAGAACCAGGGCGGAGGCCGGTAGATCTTTGGCATCTGATCCAATGAAGTTGGGAGCGTTACGAGGAGACTGAGTAGAGTCCATTTCACGGTGGTGCCTGGCGGGAGTTGTCGGAGAGGGGTTGAAGATTGTTGATATTGCAGAGTTGAAATTCCCAAGCAGCGCAGCGGGGAGCAGCGAAGTTTATATACAGATACCGAGAGAGAGGGAGCCAGCTACCTCACGTGCCACTCCCATCCAATGTTTTCCCGCGGTCCGCCCAAGCAGCATGTAGAATTCCAACATGTGTGACGGCGGAGCTGTCCTCGCTGTACCCCTTGACATGGTTGCCTGACCCGGACTCGGACTGCCTTCTTAATCTGTCAAGGTACGTGCTTTGTGCTGATCAAGGCATGTATGTACTGTTAGGGTCAGAAGTGAGGTTGTGCACGAAAAGATGGCTGAGCTCCTGAAGGCACATCGACGACAGAGATGGAAGAAGGCCTTCAGGCAACAATAGAAGACCTAGACATCAACCAATCGGATGGAGTTGATCCGTAGCGATTGGGCCCATCAAATGTGCCCCACAGATGTTGACCTCATGGCTAGGGGGGTTTTAATTGGAGGATTCGTAACTAATAAGAAGCCGGTTCCGCTGTTCTTACCACGCCCTGCGCCCTACGACCCTACGGAGCACTTCTACATCCTTTGCTCTGCAACTCACCGATGTCGTAGTTGGGTTTTGTTAGCTGTCCAAATTTATTCTTTGTCATGGTTATCTGTGCAATTCCGTGTTTTTGCTAACGTTATCGATCACGCGATCCCAAAAAGGGGCCAGCTCAGGCACACTTCAACGCAAGCTCAGTCCCTCAGCCCGAATTTAGCATCTCATTTAATAGGCGGCATTTCGTTACTCGTAACCGCTAATACGTGGTTTCACATGGTTATTCCCTGCGCTCCTTCGATTTCAATCTCGCCCAGAGCTCCATTCCCTCTGTACCCATGCAGTAATATCCTTCTTAGAAAGACCTCTGATGTACTATTTTACATTCCCTCCTTGTGACTTGCTCCTGGAAGCTCTTCCTTCTTGGTTACACGGCTAGCACGGCCGTCACCGTTCGTAAAGCCAGAGTTCCTCTGCAGTGTCTCGTCTTCGCTCACTGCAGCTGTCTCAAGGTCAGTTCCAGCCTGCTTGCGGATTCTGGACATTTCCTCTGGAGGAGGAGGCTGCCACTTGGAGCTCTTCATAGGGCTGACGTGCTCGAGGTACATGGTGTCGATCTCCTCGAGTGTGCGGCCCTGGCCTTCGATGACAAAGAAGTAGACCAACAAGCCGCCCAGAATATTGCAACCTGCAAAGACATAGCCGTAACGGAAATCGATATCCTTTGTAATGAATGGGGTGAAGAAGGCTAGAAGAAAATTCCAAAGCCAATTACTGGCAGTAGACAAGGCCATTCCCTTTGCTCGGTAGCGTGAGGGGAAGATCTCGGCCATGATGGTCCAAATCATGGGTCCCCAGGTGGTTGCGAACCCAAGGATAAAGAGGCAGGCCATGACAATCATGGCGATTCCTGCACTTCGTGTATTCTCTGGTGTCTGTCGATCCAAGGCAAAGTGACCAACCGAAGCAAAGATGAGGAACGAGATAAACATCCAGATGCTTCCAGCAATCAGAGACTTGCGACGACCGTAGTGCTCCACGAGGTATAGACCGATGAAGGTGACGAGAAAGTTGATGGTGTTGAGAATGATCTGGGTCTTGTAACTGCTAATGCTGACGGATTGAAAGATGGTGGTGCCGTAGTAGAAAAAGTAGTTGGCTGAAGTGCAAGTTAGCATTGAGCAGAGGACAGAGGAGGAAGTAACGTACCTCCAGTAAGCTGTTGAAACATTTGTAGCGATACACCGATAAAGATGCGGTAGGCCATTCGTGGCGCCTTGAACATAGCGATAAACTCAGACACAGGGTTAGACTTTTCCTTGATTGCCTTCTCAGCCTGCAACTTGGACTCAATCTCCTCCAGTTGAGTGTGAATGGACCAATGATTCGGCGTGGCGCCGTAGATCCTGCAGAGGGTCTCACGAGCACGGTCAACATGGCCACGTCTGTAGTCATATCGAGGAGTCTCGGGGAAGAGTAAGATTCCGAGGCCAAGAGTCAGGCTAAAGACCCATCCAATGCCGATGACAATTCTCCACGAGGCCGAACTGTTTCTTTGATGGGTAACCGTGCCGTAATTAAAGCAGGCAGCCAAGAAAATGCCACTGTTCACGCAAGCGTTAGCAAAATCACCACCATGTTCTCACAATGGGCTCTTTACAGTGTGATGAATAATTGGTACGTGCAAACCATGGCACCACGGATCCAAGGAGGACTTTTCATGTGTTAGCCAGAAGCGTAAGATGCTCAAGGGACACTCACGAGCTTTCAGCCTGGAACATGGGTACCAGCAACGAGAGAGCTCCCACACCAAGTCCAGCGACGAATCTCCCCATCATGATTTGAACCCAATCACGATTTGAAGAGATCTGGATGATGAAGCCGATGCTGATTATGAGGCTCCAGAAAGAGATGCTGTACTTGCGGCCAATACGATCCGCAATCGGGGCAGCAATCAAGGCGCCGATGAGCGTGCCAATTGAAAGAAGGGCAACGATGAGGCCGGAACGAACAGTACTGAAAACGTGTTCTCCTTTGCTATTCGTCTGGCCAAAGCGATCAAGGAAATCAGGCATCTCAAGGAAGCCAGAGATCTGACCAGTATCATAGCCGAACCTGGAAAACGGGTAAGGAAGACGTCCAACATTTAGTTCAGCAGAATCACGACTCACAGGAGTCCACCCATGGAAACAAACAAGGCCAGGAGAAGAGACTGCCCAGTGATGCGAGGCAAGGGCGAGTAGTCAAGCCCGACTAACGAGCGACGGGCACCCGCCTGTTTGCCTTTTTCAGAACTTGCATCTTGGCTTTCAAAATGAACAGTGAGGAAAGACGGTGCCATGGTAGGCGGTCGTCTGAGTGAAGTAATATGTATGGGTTAGATGAAGATGAGTGGCAGTTGATAGTATGCGAATGTTTCAACTTTGACAAGCAAACTCCAAGTTCGTGATAATCTTCCAGACGTCACCTTAAGTAACTCTCTAAAGCGATCCGTACCGCTGCTCGCTTGAACCAGCCATGATGTCAGGCTTGAACTTCTGTCCAATGAGGGCAAGCTGTTGACGGCTTTGTATGTAGCGTAGCATTCGAGCTTTTGGCTCCAGACTTGGGAATCGGTCCTTCCTTAGAGTCAGGTGGCCATGCGTGGAGTTGTGTCATCATCCACTCGGGGCTGATACTCCAGCCGTTGAGTGAAGAGGCCGGCCAGTTTTGGGGCAGATGACGTTGGGGCGTACTCCAGAGATGACTGGCCGGACCATTCGGAGTTACTGATACTCACGAGGGGTTTTGATGTAGGTTCCGAGAGATCCGAATCAAACGGGGCCATCGCGTGACAGAATAACCCAGACTGCCATTGAACATGGTCTTATGCTTAAAGGTAATGGTAGATTACGTGGACGTTTTCATCCAGAAGAAGAGAATCAATAAGCTCAAGAATGGTGCAATGCAGCGAAGAAAGGCCGCACACGATGTCTAAGCATCCGTATTACTACACCAAGGGGCGACGGTTCTATGTATCGTGACCCGGTGTACCGCACCGTTCGGCACCATCGCCGATCCCGACGACAAGGGTAACGGCGGAAACGATTCCTGGTCATGACGCCGTTGCGGCAAATGTATGACGCCGCTGGAAGGAGAAGGCTAGAACCAGTACAGATACAACTATTACAGGGCATGAGACGAATAGACAGTCGGCCTAACAGGCGAACAAAGCGTAGGTATAAGAGTGAAATACTTTAAATAATACAGAAATGAAAGAATCCGACCCTTGGCTGATGGCAATAGAGTCTGAATCGTCTTCGTTGAACGAGTCCAATGTGAAATATTCACCAGTGTAATATGTCAATGTACCAGCTGTAGTAGCGCGGGTTCTTGATGCCGGTTTTTAGTCTACCGGCACCACTTGACGGAACGTTGAGCTTCCCCGGATTGTGGACGACGTCATGTAAACTCTACCCAGCAGACAACGCCATGAGAGCTGGCCGTTGGCGCCCACCAAGACACATTACACGCCACAACGATCTCGGGACACGTGGTCCATGACCGAGATTCGGCCGACAAATGTATTCGTCTCTTGTCTAGGTACAGTACTGTACTATACTACAACTACGAACGAGGCAGCCAATCGCAGTGCATCCTCACGGGGACGCATCATACAGGACCTGCTAGACCTAAAACAGACTGTTACCATCCGTTTCGCGCCACGATTAGCGCTCTGCCAGTATGAAAGTACCGAGCCCTACAGTGAGGTTGAGAAGATAACATTGAACGGGTGGCCAATGACGGTGCTCAATGGCGGTATGAAACCCCAGATTTGGGCACATCTTGCCTCAGGGTTGAGTGCCTAACTAGTGGTAGATGAATCAATAAAATAGAGTCTAAAACCAGTGATATCCTGGCAAAGCGCAGAATATACTGAGATAATCAGTTGAAGGGAGTCCATAGTTGATACCATAACGCGAGGATGCTGTATCTTACTTGGGCAGTTTTACCATCTACTATATCTATCTCCTTCATTCTCAACCATGGATCGCCAAGGAGTATGCTAATGTACATGGTGGCTATTTTGCACTGTATTCTTCTAATATCGATCTCTCTCGGTGGCGTGGAAGGAAGATCGGCTGTTGAACCAACTGATGCCTTCACAGTCAAGGAGCTAGCATCAATCCTTGCACTTCACACACCCGATTCATTCTTCACACAGAGATCCATTTGTCCAATGTTTGGGAATAAAGTCAGAAAACAAGGTTGCAAATTAGATGGCTCATTGATTGCCAAATTCATCTGAACGTCGACTGCATCACATCATCTGGCGGGCCAAAACGAGTAAATCATCATCAGCCAGATCTCTCTTGAGTAGGAAAGATCGATTGTATTATTGAACTGACACTCTGATCCTAAGCCAAGAAAACAACGAATCAAGCTAGTAAGTGTATCATTTCTATATGACCCTCCTCATTGTTGACTTCGATGACGCCTCCAAGAGGATTTGTCGGGCACAACATAAAACCCTCCTCATGTTTCGTCAAATAAGACAGTGCATACCGGTCCCCCTGAGGGAGAATGAAACCTCCAAGTACCCTTTGATCTTGAATCATCATCTTGGAACCGGATTCTACCGTTAAATCGATTTCTGCACTGTCAATTAAGAATATGCGTTCCTGAGTCGCAAATTCTTTTAGCAGACCCAATGCACAACTTGCTGTATAAGACGAAATAAGTTTGTAATCTGGCAACAGAAGGTAATGATTCGTCTAGTAGACATGAAGAAGGGCAACCGTCACAGTATTCAATAGGATGTGCAGCCAGAAGCAGGTTAGAATTCTGTTGAGTTGAAACCCACAGGATTGATAAATCCGTACAAAATCCCCCAGTCACACATCCCATATTACCAAAGAAAAGAAAAACAGGCACCCAGTTTCTTAATCAATCTTGTTGGTCTGTTACAGTCAGCCCCAATCTGGTGCCCTGGTTATCACAGCCAGTTCTTCCCAACTTCCGTCGGTCCTACGAGCGAACAAAGCTCTTGGCAAAGTCCAATTCCAGCACACATCCCCAGGGAAATTCCCATCAGACCTTCTCTCTGCTAGACCTGAGACACCTCCGCAACAGGCGGTGTAACTCCGGTGGTCGGCTCGTTGACTGGTCTTCCGTAGTCGTTTTCGTGAGAATCGCGGCTTGAGTACAAGTGAGGTTAGTTCAAGCTCAATAAACGAATCACTCTATGCATTCCCAACTCACCCCAAATGTTTCTTGGCTTGGTGTTTGAACTCGGTGGCTGTCTCCTTGACTTTGATGTACTTGTGGAAGACGTAGATTCCCTAATGGCAGTTGCGTCAGTATCCATCCATCGCTCAAGACAAATAACCAGTTACAGAAGTGGCGAGTGTGAGGGGGTTGGATTGTTTTGGATGGTGGTAATGTCTGTTTTCATCTTTTCGTAGATAGAAAAGTGAGTATATAGAAGAATAGAACTTACCAGAATCCCACTGAGAAGATAGGCAAACCAAGCAATGAAAGAGAATGCCAGGACTGTTCTCCAGTGTGAACATCCCGCTCTGCCGACGTTGACAGCTCCAGGACGACCGACATGCCAGTAGCTGCCCCAGTAGTAGCCCCAGTAGGTACGATACCACCTAGAGGAGCACGACCGGGTGCCCGATTGCTATCAGTCACATTCACAGTTAGCAACCCTTTTCTCCGCACATAGTAACACGGTGAGTGTATGAGAGGGACCGTACAGTCTGAAGCAGGCAATATGCCACGAGCCACATGATGAACAAGATAAAGTCACATGGGAAACTCATGAATAGGTTTCTGAAAGGCGGGCATAGCAGGAACGAGTAGATGATGGACATGCCCGCAACGACCATTGCATAGACGAGACGGCTATTTTCATGCACCTGCTGGATGGTGAGAAGATAGCTGAATCGCGCAAGGATGCCGAGGACAATGGCGGCGCAGGAAATTTGTCCCAGGCGAAGAATCACCGATAAGACTTTGTGGGTTCCCCCGGACTTTTCATACGACATTTTGGAGGCGAGTTGTGTCGAGTTCTGAGAGGATGAGATAATAAGATGGCTTTTGTAAATCTGGTCTCGAAACCGATGATCTGGATGAGGGTGTCAGGGTTCCCCTGTCTTGCCCAGGAACGCTCTGGAGTTTATATGCCTGGCAGGGTGGGCAGACTTGACGTTCAGTCTTCCCATGACCCGAACTTGGCACCATGTTGGCAGTCTTAAACTTCAAGCCCGGTCTGCAGTTGGAGGTCGCTGTGCAGCCATCAAGAGACCGTAGCCAACAATACGCGAGCGGAGTCTTGGACAAAAGTTAAACGGTTGCCAGCTATCAGCGGGTGGGCTTCAGCTCGTTTTCAAGGGATGACGACTTGGACTCTCACCCTATCACAAGGTATCACTGAAAGGTCGCTGTATTTTTACACCGAATCGTCCACATGCTGCCAATGGAGATTACATGGGGTGAATTGAGCAATGCCGCGCTCGTGCACTCACCCTTACTTCATTGCTTCAAGAAAGAGTAACATTCCACGCACATCTCCCGAGGAAAAATCCCGCATGAAACTGTCTGGGTCACAACACTCAGGAACGTGACAGCTAGACTCTGTTTTCTGTGGTGGGACGGCCAAGGGACAACCGAATGGGTTGTCGGGGACCATTCACAAGAGGTGTGGTGGCCTCGACTCTCTTGGACGTCTAGTACGGTAAAACAGACCATGTTTCCTTGCAACCATGAGTTCGGGGACGTCGAGCAACAAATGAGCAACAGGTACTGGCCTGAGAGTTGATAAGTGGCGTCGAAACAAGGTTTGAGAAGGTTGAGTTCCCATTTATCCCCGAACACAATCCCAGTCCCGCTGCTGTCAGCGTCACCATCTCGCGATGGTGGAAGTTACCGCACCGCAAACGTCGGCATCTATCATTTTCGCTAATCCCAACGTAGCGAAAGCTGAAGGGAGACATTCTGGTATGGTGTGCTGGGATGTGGTGTCCATACGTCAAGTTTATGGCGTGGCTGATGGATGGTTTGCGCCATGGCTGTCAGGTCATGAATATTCATTGAAAAGAGAGGGGCATACTATCCCGTCCGCCAATCAGGGAGACATGGCACGCACGTCTTATCTCCGCTACTGGGCTCCTGTTGTTGTTGTTTCTTGGCTACTCAATTCCACAGTCTCTTCTCGTGTTGTCGTACCATTCAGTCCAAGCCAACAGGTGAGAATCAAAGAAAAGTTGGTCCAGCCCAGTACACCTTGGCGGAAGGGCGTCTGTGACATGAAGTGGGGTCGGAAATTGGGGGTCGAAATGAAGGCAACTCAAGGCGTGCCCAAGGCCGTCAAAGGGCGTACAGCACTCCGTACACGGCAGTGATGCCATAGGAGACTGACAGAACCGACTTCCTCTCGAAGGCGTAGGTAGATAAAATTCATTCCCTATCACTTCTTACATAAAGATCCATCTATATACATGCAGTCTTGTCTTCATCATCACAATTCAACCAAGCACTGACGTCGCACTGATGTCTTCCGACCAACATCAACTGGGCATTGAGCGTAGTTGGAAAAGTTCGCTATGGGGCGTCGACGCATTGGCTACAGCTCTTCGATTTTTCAAGTCAAAAAACGAGGGGTTAAACATAATCCTCAACCATCACTTCCATTCCAAGATCTATACACCTGGATCCAACCTCGCTGGGGAGGTGGTTGTCAATACAGACAAGGCCATGGAGCCTCACGCTCTGGAGATCCTGCTGGTTGGAAGAGCAGAGACCAGGTGGCATTATCCAGATGTTGTCAATATAACATCCCACCAATTCTTGAAGCTGCGGATGCCCGTCTCAACATCTGCATACCCTGAAGATGGCGTCCTTCAGCCATCCAGGGCGTACAACTTCCCCTTCAGCTTCACCATTCCTACACAGCTTACTATGGATGCCTGTTCTCATCATGTCGAAACAACGAATACAAGAAACCACCATTTACGGTTACCACCAACCTTGGGCGGCTGGGAGAGGGATGACATGGGTCTGGAACTGGCCACCATCACATACTCCATCGAGGCCTGGATTTCAGGGAAATCCGTGACAGATTCGGATACCCTACGGCTAGAGGCCTATCAGGCCGTGAATATTATTGGCACAACTGTTGAGGATCCGCCGCTGCGTCTCGACCAAGGAAACAGAGAATACGCTCTACAACACTCAGGCAGGGTTGGCACACGCCTTCTGTCACCTTCAGATGGCAAGATCAAAGCAGTCGCCGCGCAACCTCGGGCCATCCGGCTTACAAACGACGGATACAGCGCAGACCGCTTTACAGTTCCCGTTAGTTTGACATTTGAACCCTCATCCGCGAACATCACTCCACCTCAGCACTGCTCCATCTCTGCAAAGCTCGAGGCACAGACATTGTACAACTATGAGCCGATGAGGCATCTACCGGGCATGAAAGAGATGGCGATCAATTGTTATCCATACCGCAGGAAAACAGTATCTCTGGACCCTTTGACCGTCCAGGTTCAATGGTCTCAACACCCAAGTCCAGAGATTATAGAACAAGGGCATTGCCTGCCACCCATATTCCACACCGCAGCCATCGAAATTCCACTTCAATTACCCATACACACCAAAATGTTTATCCCGACCTTTTACAGCTGTCTCATCTCCCGAACCTATACAGCGCATCTGGTCCTAAATATCGCGGGGACTCGATTAAGACTTTCTACGCCAATTCAAATCATCATGGAGCCTTCCCAGATCAACATGGATCATACTGAGCTTCATTCTGACGCTTCCACGCTATATTCCGGGCGTGAGTCAAGGGGACGGCCATGCGTTGCAGAGGTTCTTCCAGGATATTCCGAAGTATAGGACGAAAGAACTGGAGGCTATTAAACCTTTTTTTAGCGATAGCGTAATCATTGTTGTTATCAACGACGTTTCTAGAAGAGTCTGAAGAGGCCATCAGCAACAATAACAAAGGACACATTGAGCAGGGTCATCATTCTTCTGCTGCACGCCTTTCGATCCTCACTGTACATGATAGGGATAGCCAAAGAGCCTTACTTGCTAAACGCCAAACCTGCCGCGAATTAAGTTTAATTGTTGCTGGGCAAATCCTAGCAAGTTAAGCTACCTATCAATTGTCATTCCATCCTTTGCCTGTGATTCCAAGTTCTCCCTTCCAGAACGTCAAGCCATCAACGCAAAGGCGTCAAGCGTCAGGGGTCCACGGCAAGGCGTAGGGCGTAGGGCGTAGGGCGTAGGGCGGGAGATGTCCGATCTCGTCGAGAGAGGAGCGGCTTAAAATCCTTAGGTCGGAAATTAATCCAAAAATAAGCCAATCAAAACGCCTTGACAGAATTATATCTAGGCTTCGAGATATGAGCGTCTTCCTTACCGGGACAGGGGATGGGTCTCGCAGTGTGCACCCAAAAACATCCAGCTCAGGTGTCACAATAACATTTGAATAAATTACACCATCACAATATCACATTTCTTTTTATTGCTACTATAGCTAATGCCTTTCATTCTATAAAAAAGGGGGGGGAATCAGACGCATCATCGTGAACAGCAACAAGATTTGTACGATATTTATAGGTATGCCCTACGAGAAATCCAGAGGGCATTGGTCATCTCAGGCTTGCCCCCTCATCATTGGCGAAGCTCTACGGTTTCAACCTCATCAGGGTATTTAATCCCTGCCTCAGCTCTCACCTGGTCCATGATTTCCATAATCAGGATACTTTCATCCAACCCAAGCTGCGTACCCTCCTTGCGGCCCTCCACCAAAGCCCGGCCAGCATCATCAGCCTCCCAGAACAATCCATGTCCTTGACCTTCAGGATTAGGACTGGATCCATACCCGTTGTACCATCCACTTCCCTCCCCTGGGCCTGGCTGCGGCCATTGCTTATCATCAATCCTTCCATCCTTCAGAACGAGCCTGGTGCGAGTAGGGCGATAAGCTGGGGGAAACACCTGGATTTCGCCGTACTGTCCCTGAATGCGAATGTTGGGAACGACTGCCCCTTGTTTCTCGGCGATGGAGTCATTAGACAAACCAAGCGAGGTTGAAGCGACTGCGTGAGCGATTCCACCCCGTTCCTCAGACCGAGGGAATTCGAGAAGAATTGTCGTCATTGCGTCGACACCAGTTCGACCGTACTTGGCAACAGCACTCTTGATAGTCGGGGGACGTCTGGAAGATTCCGGCTGAAGGCTGTATAGAGACTGGAATGCCCAAGTCAGACTATAGATGCCTCCATCGAGCAGAATCCCGCCGGCAAGGTCAGGATTGACCATGATGTGGGAGTCATCCTCAAAGCCCCCTGCGTACGGCAGGCTGTGCTCAGCCAAGACCCTTTCAACGGGTCCAATTCGGCCAGACTCAATGACCTCACGAATGTAGAGGGACAGAGGAAAGTATCGAGTCCAGAGCCCTTCCATCAGGAGCAGGTTCTCTTGTCGGGCCTTTTCAGCCAGCTTCCTGGCTTGCTTCGCATTGACAGTGAATGCTTTCTCACAGAGCACGTTCTTGCCAGCTGCAAGGCAAAGCATGGCGTTCTGATAGTGGTGAGAGTGAGGAGTAGCAATGTAGATGATTTCAACATGGGGATCCTGAACGAGATCGGCATAGGAACCGTAGGCCTTGGCGTGAGATGGAGCATCGCAGTGTCGCAAGAACTCTTCCGCTCTGGACATCGAGGTTGAAGATGCGGCTGCGACAAGTTCGTGGCGAATGTCAGAAACGGACCGTGTGTTGGGGTCGACTGAGAGATCTCGACCACTATGTCATGTTAGTGACACGGCCACGAGTCGGGGATTGTGACCGGACTTACAAGGCCTTGGCAATGCCTCCAGTTGCCAGGATCCCCCAGCGAATTGTCCTTGGCTCAGGCATTTCGAGTCGTCGTAGATAAAGCTTGATACAACGTGGCTTGCTGCAGCTGGTAGAAGTCAAGGAGTGTGTTCTTATACTCGGCGGCTACTAGCCAGACCAGTCCGTCCTAATGTACAATAGATGGCGTGACGAGATAAGACAGCCATCTCTATCAACAAGAGACGAAAGGCGTAATCTTGACATGTGGCGGGGCAAACATGGTGACATCCAATATTGAGCCGACATCGCTGAGCACCACGGACGAGCCAATTGCTACGTCACTTTCCCGAGAACACACCAAT
The DNA here is from genome assembly GCA_011320165.1 of Fusarium protoensiforme. Classification (NCBI taxonomy): domain Eukaryota; kingdom Fungi; phylum Ascomycota; class Sordariomycetes; order Hypocreales; family Nectriaceae; genus Fusarium; species Fusarium protoensiforme. Next base: position 126,295 of record JAANQP010000145.1, read on the forward strand.
GACAGGTTTACACGGCTTCTCTCTTGCTTTACTCCCTGTCAGACGACAGACCAGTCGGCTACCCACGGGTGATTGCTTGGCTTCCTATGGCCCTCCCGTAATGAGGCTTCAGCCCTTTCCTCCTCAGCTCCCACAAACGCGGATTACTTGCCCAAATGGATTGCACGCCTCTTCTCATTTACTAAATGTATTCGCCGTGAAGAAAAAAGTGTTCTAATTGCACATGTCTAGCCCATATCTGGCCAAAGCATACTCTCGTCCATGTCCATTTGCATCCAAAAAGCCTAGAGAAACTATTGGTAAGGGCTTATTCTATACCGGCATATGGCTCAATTACTTACCGAAGAATCAATATCTAGCCAGTCTGTGGTATTCCACTGGTTGAATAACTGGGCATCGCTCAAGATAGACGTATTCCCTATGCCTACTTCTTGACCAGCGCTCATGGCTAGTGCGTGTCCCGGTAGGTCGCATTGGCCCATATCTGATAATTCCGTAGTCTGATCTGGAGGATATGTCGTCGGTCGAGCGCTTGATTCGGCTATTACGGTACGGAACTCCTCGAGTATGACGGCGTATCGGCGGCTTGGTGAGTTGGAGGCAGTAGCATTGGCCAGATGGGTATGACATCTTTCAGCCAGCTCCAGCAGCATGGACCGATCATGCTTGGAGTTTGAATGCTTGATCCGACGTTGCCGGATCTCCCATACATAGGTAACCACTAGAGCGCAAAAGGTCACGTAGTGCGTCCACCAGAAGGCATGGAAGATGGGACCCTCTTGAGCTAGTTCGTCCACCGTTTCCAGCACCGCTTTTGCGGCCTTGATACACTCTGTGACTTGGTTCTCATGCGTGTTGAACGAGCTGCCGAGGAGGAACAGGCGGTTGGCGTGCAAGATGGCATGTAAGTGTGCCAACCTCAAGACGGTCGCCTGGCGACGGTAGCTAGGAATGAGCATGGACGGGGGTATAGAGCCAAGATGTATCGGAAGACTCGCATGCCATTCGCGAACACGTTGAATGAGACGGTTGGCAGCTGAGACTCGGTCGGCTTCCGAGATGGCACGGAAAGTATATACCTCTCGGGAGATTGATCCAACAAGTTTGGCGATTCTGATTGCAGTTAACGGTTAGAGAGCTTAGCCCTGTCCAGAAGCACGCTATCGGGAAGACTAACCTTGCGTGGAATATCAGGGCATCAATGTGGCAATCTTTGGGGGTGTCGGCCGCATTAATGGGGCCGTCTACTGTCATTGCCTCATCGTCAACTGAGTCTGGAAGATCCTGGTTGATGTCCTCATCGTGAAAATGCCGTGGCCGTCCGAATATTGCGGCAAGATAGTTGTCGATGGTATACGCGGTCCAGAAAGTGCGAATGCCACATTGTGTGTGGATGTAGTCGTTCCGTGAGCTTCTTCCTCTCTTCCAGTTGCCACGACGATGAAGGCCGAGAGCAGCGACGAGCTGGATCCCGTTGCCAAAGGCATACCAGCCCCGATTGAAGCGTGATGTCGTCAGTAGATAGAGGACGTGGATGATCTTGGCCTGCGCCGACTCTAGTCTCGGAAACCCTGCTTCGTCTTCTGCGAAACGAGTTGACAAGATGTAGAACTCATCGCTTGCTCTGAGGGCCTGGCTCTCATCTTCCGCCGATAAGAAACCCCTGGATTTCTCTTGGTGTAGCCTGGCAATAGCCAGTGCAGCCAGGACAATGGCTGCTTCTGCTCGACCAATGTCGGTCCACAGGGCCCGGCCCTCATCGTGATTCCTCTTCAAGATCGCCAGCCATCTCTCTGCTGTTGGCCGATGCAACATGCGATAAGTCGCGATGCATACTTCAAAATATAGTGCAAGCAGCTTGCTGCATTCAGCTAAATCTGGAAGGGCGGAAATGCCATTACCGGGGAACTCAGGCAATGGCTTGTCACCTGCCGTCATCAACGAGTGGTTGTCGGACACGGGTTGAGCCTTTCCTGTCGAGTCATTCCTGTTCTGAGCCGAAAGGCGCTTCAGGGCTCGCTGAATAAATGTGAGGCCTGATTTCGAGTCAAACACCTGTCCCTGAATCTCGGCTATGGACAACTCTGGCGATGATCTGGACGGCCCAGTGCTCTCATTCGGTCGACGGAGGAGACCAAGGTCATCACCAACAGCAGTGGTGGGCCCACGATCAGTTGGCAACGCGTGGAGCCTGGATATATCGTCGACAGATGGAAAAGCGCTCGTAGACGAGGTCTTCGGGTGATCTGCTGGAGGTGGCGTCGGTGGTCGGCCGCGGGTGTACTTTGCATCATAGGAGCATTCTCTGCCTTTGGCCACGCACTTTGCGCATGGCAGATCACCTGTGCATCTAGCTTTTCTCGACTTGCAAAAATCACATGCCCGGCTCACTTTGCGGACCTTGCGAGGCCCGGGGCCCTGATGGCCGACTCCGTCTGTTGACTTGTTGCGTTTGGATCGGGGTGAGGTGAGATCGGATGGAGTTCCGGCAGGAATAGAGGGCGTCTCAGCATCTGTTTCAATTCCTCCCCTGGCCTCGCTAGAGGGAGATAGCATCATATGAGGTGTTTCCTGCATTGGAGGCGACGATGGTGGAGGTTTGATGGAGAGGCGGAAAAGGTGACGGAAAAGCTACGAGTTGATATCGGGGGATGCGGATAAATGATAACGCTCTCACGTGCTCTCTTATCCGCGCCCAGCCGAGGCAATTCTTGCTACCCTAGACACCTCCCAAACGAGCAGTATTTTGAGTGACGAGTCTATATCTAACTCATCTCTCATCGTTCTGGGGATACAATAGATTTTGACTCTAATTTTCCCAATTATTGAATAGTGAAAATTCAACTTGAAGCATGTTTGGCGACAATTTCCGTGAAAGAACCGCGGATTTTGTGTTGTGGGACTTTGAAATTGAGATTGACGGCATCTTCCGCGGCTATTCAACAAGGACATCCACCAAAGAGGCACTGAGATCCAGCACTGATAGAAGCATTCCAGCGCGAGAAATATCAAGAAAAGCTGCAACCGAGTGAGATAGCGAAATACGAGGAAGCGCTAATAGTTTAGCTCCCTTATGCATAAAGATATTCCATGCATAAACATGTACATCTGGAAGAGGAGGCCACAAGTAAGCCTTAAACTAGCAATGGAATCTCGAGGTGGGCTTGAGATCAATCACCTACCGTGACACAGTGAAAGAAAGACCACTCGTTGCCGAGATCCAACGTTACACTCGTGACTGAACATAATGTTGCTTTTGACGTGTGTAATGTTCACTTGGCTTCTATTACCAGAACTCCAACTAAAAATAAATGCCACTCCTACCGCTTCACTAAAGGCTGTGCAATTACAAAGTCGGCTGTGGTTCTTACTGAGCCTGATCTGCCGAGAGTTGAATTAAAGCCTCAACGTGTACTCCGTAGATGCTGAGCTGAGGTGAGCTGTCACCCATAAATAGGCTCTGTGTGTGATTAACCCACCCCACTCGATGCTCCTTCGCACTGCCACAACAGCGAACAGGGATCAGATGCTGCTACGTGATTCGCCCACCTGTGTCCAAGCCCCAGCTCTCAGCCGAATGTCATCAAGGCTGAGGGCTTGGCTGGCAGGCGAGAGGATCGCAAACTCGCAAACTGGGGATTGACTCGGCGGAGCCTCAGTGAGATGGCATCGGGACATCTGGAACTAATCTAGATGGCCCGGGGAAAGGAGATGCAGATATAAAGTATTGAAACCAGCTCTCCATTTTGAGTCTTTTCCACATCATCTCACAGCATCACCAACAATCAAGTTCACAGTGACCAACTGACTCTCACTGTCATTCAACTCTTTAATTATAAAGTCCTATTTCTTGACCAATCTGCCCAAAGCAACCTCAAAATGCCTCTCATCAGCAACATCTTTACCTCATTGGCCTGCCTCATGGCAGTGACCAACGCCATGCCTGCTAGTATTGCTGCTCGGCAACCTTCAACAGAGTGCGCGACTGGCACCTCTTTCTTCCACTGCGGCGAACACAAGGGCTGCTTCGCCAAAGATCCTTGCGTCAACCCAACTCCCTCGACACCCTCAACCCCCAACAAGCCAGAAAGCGAATGCCCCTCTGGGTCGGGACACACAGTCCTGACACCTTCGGCCATCTACAACATCTTTCCCAAGCACCCCGACGTCGCCCAGGATGCGGCTTCGGGTGTCCGCCTAGAATCCTATGATGGCGCCTCCCAAGTTGAGCAAGTCGTTGTCTTTAGTGGAATCCCCGCCGAGGCCAAGACTTGCAGCTTTGGCTGGAGGCAGGGAGAGAAGCTCGACAGAATCTTCATTGTTAGGGGCAGCGATGCCGTGTCTAATGTGAGGCAGCTGTCGGGCTTCCCCGAGGGCAAGGATGTTAGTTACAACTCCATCAAGCCCTTTGATGACGCCGAGAAGAACGTCGGAGGCATCGACTTTGCCAACTGGGACGATCTCGACCCCGCCACCCACGGCGCCGGTAGCGTTGGCTGCGCCGAGACCCTCTACTTCAAGGTTTCCCTTAGGAACGGGGACAGCGGCACCAAGGTCTTCCTCGGCCAAGACGAGAACAACGGCTTTGACATTTCCTACTCGTGCTAGAGAGGAGATGATTCGAAAAAGGCGTGCATCGGACATGGGCTTATGACTTGGGATTTGCGGCAATGATTTGGGTTTTCGGTTGGGTTCTCTTCTTTTAATACACTTTTAGATCAGGGTTTATTCTTTCTAGACTAGAGTTCAATACAGGCATGGTAGTTTCGAGTTGGCATTCCTGCATTTTCTCCTTGCGCTTTGTTGAAGCCACCCTTTAAGAAACCTTCCGAACTCGAGGCGACGTTCGGAGGTTTGCGTCGCGTCATATTTCGCAAGCTTCCGAACCCTCCGAAATCACCAGGTCATTGAAATAAATCGTCCACTGTCGTTTTCATTTTTCTTGAGACAGTTCTCCTCGGACACACACTCACAGAGCTTGGGGTTCCCTGGCCATGGCAACTGCATCCAAGTCCACAGACCTTATGGATTCACACCCCAACACAATGAACAGTGCCTCACTCCCCATTCCTTCCACCATGAAGGCATGGCGATTCCACACAGCTATAGGGGGAGCTGAGAAGCACATGAAACTCAAAGATTTGACTCTACCGAACTCTTTTCACTCACTTCCGCCGCAATCATCTCTCCTCAAAGTTGACATTGTCAGTCTTAACCCCGTCGACATCAAGTTTGCCGAAACTCCCTGGGTTGGTGCATACCTTCATCCGATGCCTGCTATTCCGGGCCTGGACGGAGTCGGCCGTGTGGTCAGAACGACAGACAGTACTCTACAAGTGGGCCAGCTTGTCATGTTTCGCCTACTCGAGAAGCAGCCCGAGGGCGCGTTGGCCGAGTATGTGCTTGTGCCGAGCGAAGGCTGTGTACCAGTTCCGAACGGCGTATCACCAGTTCAAGCTGCGACCGTGGGTACTTGTGGCGTGACGGCGTGCCAGGCCATTGCCCCCTTTGTCTCCAAGTACAATTCGCTCGAAACCGACGGAAAAGAGCCTTTCAGGGTTTTCATCAATGGTGGCTCAGGAGGCACGGGGTCATTTCAGATCCAAATTGCCAAGGCACTTGGCTGTTACGTCGTCACATCCTGTTCAACTCCCAACATCGACCTTTGCAAATCTCTTGGGGCGGATGAGGTCATTGACTATCGTCTGGGCCGCGTGGAGGCTGCACTTGAAGAAATGGTTCAAAGCGGAACGATCTCGCCATTCGACCTCGTTGTTGACAACGTTGATCTACCTTGGCGTCTGTACAAAGCATCAACACATTACATGAAGCCAGAGGGAACGTACGTCCAAATAGGCGGCGATGTTAGTTGGCAAGGCATAAAGGAACTGCTTTGTATCAAACTCCTACCAACATCCTTGGGCGGTGGATCGAGGCTGTGGCAGTTTTTGGCCATGAAAACCAGCCGCGATGATGCTGAGCGGGTGCTCGGCTGGATGCAACAGGGAAAGATTCGAATACCCGTGGAGGACGAGTTTAGCTTTCATGAGGTACCAGATGCGTATAGACGACTCAAGGCTGGGAGGACAAGGGGAAAGATTATTGTTCACGTTTCGGATAGTGAATAATGCTCGGTAGGTGCTATTGTTGTTCGACTGTTTGGACAGAAGCAATCCGTGAGCCTCTGATCATATCCCACCGAGCATTGCGGTACAAGTGTGAAAAATGGTTGTCTATGGCGCTCTTCTAATCTTTCGCTATCTATGCATTGAAATAGTCTATCGCTCTGCGCCTCATTCGCCCATTATTCATACCAGTTTTACTCTGCGGCCACCTCTATAGCCTGAAGGGCCCAAGCTCTTCGGGCATCGATATATTCCTGAGAGAAGGGATAGTCGTTGTATCCAATCTCAGAACCCTTGATGTAGAAAGACTGTCGGTGATACTTGCTCAAGCTGACGCCGTTCTTGACTCGCCAGACCAGGTCAGGGTTTGCCAAGAAGCGTCGACCAAAGGCCACGATGACGTCCCACTTCTTGTAGTGTCCGTCGACAGCGTCGACAGCTGAGGTCGGAGAGTAGTTGCCTGCAACAATGACAGGAGAGAGGTTGTCCCAGATGTTGAGGATAAAGTCGAGGGTCTGGTTCGCGACAGAATCATCCACGATGGGAGCCAGTATTTTCGCAGGGTCTCCACGGGCTTCAACTAAGGACAAATAGGCCAGAGGGCCAATCTTCTTGAGCTCGGTGACGATGTAGCTGTACTGAGCCTCAATGTCGGAAGATTCTGTTCCCTGGAACGAAGCGTATGGTGAAAGTCGGATGGCCACGCGCTCAGCACCAACTTCCGCCACAACAGCCTTGACAACCTCGAGAAGCAGTCGAGCGCGGTTCTCGATAGAACCTCCCCATTTGTCGGTGCGCTGGTTCACCGAGTCTGAGATGAACTGGTCCAGCAGATAGCCATGAGCACCGTGAATCTCGACACCATCGCCGCCAGCAGCGACGACCCGCTTTGCAGTTGCGACAAAGTCCTGAATAAGAACTTGGATCTCTTCCTCTGTGATAGCTTCCGGAACTGCAGCACCAGGACTCATTGGCACTGCACTCGAAGATCGGTACTTGAAGCCTCGCTCCTTTTGATAATCTGGGGTGGCAGCTCGACCCTGAGCCCAGATCTGCTGGAACCAAACACCCTTGTTGGCATGAACACCAGCAATGATCTTCTTCCAAGCAGCGACCTGCTCATCGGTGACGAAAGATGGGCCTTGTCGTTCACCAGTGTCTTGCATAGAGACACCTGTTGCCTCTGAGATGATCAAGGTGCCTGGGGTTGAAGCTCGCTCAGAGTAATATCGCTCCACAAATGGCTTGGCGACATGGCCATGGTCGTTACGGTACCGAGTTAGAGGGGCCAATGCAATGCGATGTTCAAGCTGGGTGTGGCCAAGTCGGAGAGGCTTGAAGAGTCTGCTCTCGGCAGGTGGTGCTGTCGATGACATGATGGAAGTGTAGGGTGTAAAGAGAGAATAATAAAGGGAGAATGGTTGTTCGCCTAGGCGTTCGGTGAGTCTGGATCGGTATAGGAAGCTACAAGAGACTTTGTGATAGTGTTGTATGTCACTCAACTCAAGAGGGGCTCTTGACTATTTATACTAGGTCGACATTGACCGCCTATTATCTACAAACTAAGGCGTGCATGGACTACTGCAAAAACCATTCGAGAAACGCTTAGAAATAAACAATATGGAGACATTATTAACCAAGCCTGAATACTCAGCAGGTCTGAGGCGTGAACTCCGAGACTCCGACTTGGCGACCTTTGACAGTCTCCACAAGTCTCCAAGAACCAGCCAACTGGAAAGACTCCTCGTCCTCATTACTCGAGTAGCCAATAGGAATAACTCCTGATATTGAAGCGACCGCTGATTCAGCCCACCAGTGACGACGTCATCGGACCGAGAAGATTCGGCATCAAGCACGGCATTTATCGACAATCATTTCTACTTAAGCAAATAACCTCTGCCTGATCCCACTTGCTGAAAACCTTGTTCTTTATTGCCCGCTGTCCAAAGATGCTTCCCCCACATTCAGACCAACTCCCGGCCAGAGCACGTCCATGCCCGCCCAAAAATCCACCCCAAGGGCCATGTCGAAAAGATCCACGTCTGTCGTGGTATTGGGATTGATATCGCTGCCTCCGGTTATACCCTGTGAAGAGGGGATAGCGCCCACCGAGGCATTGTTGTTGGTTGAGGAGTTACCCATACCGACCGCAGAGCTGTGGCCGGCAGCCAGACCATCCATAACAGAGTCAAGATTAGAGGACAAGGTACGCACAATGATGGCTGCTTTTGCCGCAGCCTCGAAACCAGTTCCGAATGCCTCCAAAGCAGATACTGCAAGCTTGATTGCACCCCGAGCAGCTGGAGTCAGTGCATGTTGCGGATAGGCCACGACAAATCCGATAAGTGTCATGGCTGCATTCCACTGCCATTGGAAAACCTGATGGCAACCATGGAGAAGTGCCGAGGAAGACAGAATCTGATGGGTCATGTTGCAAAGCTCTATGGCATGAGATGCGCTTCTCCCAGCCATCTCATACCCCCGGCTGGCAGGTACTTGATGGGTAGTGAATGAGATGAAGGGGCGGTTGAGGTTGGCGTATATGTGGCAGTACTCCAGTTCCAGAAGCAACCGCTGCCGTTGGAGCCAATTTGGTGCATATTGCTCAATGTCCAAGAGGGACCCGTCCATTGAGAAGGGATTGCCTTGCTCCTTGCGGCCGGTCTTCAGCGCGCTGGGGATCTCCTTGATCCAGTCCTCAAAGTGCTTTGTGCGTGGGTAAACGGCATTTGCCAAATCCTCCAGGCGGTCTGGATATTCGTACACTGTCTTCCCATTCGCCAGCCCCAGATCATGACCATAGGTAGCGTTTTGAATAGTTCGGGCGACTCTATATAGCTTGACTCGATGCAAGCTGAAGCTTAACCAAGTCGTGTCGTTCGCAACTGGAGCAAAGGTTGAGCCAGAGAGTATAGCAGCGTCGAGGCTATCGCTTGGTAGTTCGGGCATGACGTGGGAATCTTGGGCGAGAAACGGGCGACCTAATTTCAGGCCCACCTGGGTATCTAGCTCAAACACTGACCACCATAACCGCCTTCTCATCTGACGCTCAGGTTCCGGCATGCTCGGCGGAGGGTCAATGTGAAGACCAAGCATATACGCTGTGCGTACGGCCAGACCACTTATGCTATCAGCCATGTTGTGGAATGAGCCGCCGCATACATATGCGGCGCAGAGCAACTGGCATTGGAGGGTCGATATTGATGGACTTTGGACCTCGCAGGCGAGCAGGGCTTGGGCCCGTCGGTAGTACCATCGGCCAGCCATTGTGGCATCATTATCTTGGACAATGTTCCCTTGCTCACCACGGGGCAGTTTTGAAGTACCGTACTGCATGCACATGGCAATGACTATGTCAACGAGTGCGGAAGGCCTCCTCGAGTTCCCGGGCGGTACGTTGATGTAGAGTGACTGATAGTGAGTGTTGAAGCATGCCTCGTCCAATACCGCGTATAGGGAAGTGTGATAGCTCTGCCAGAAGAGGCTGATGAAGTACCCCTCCTGGATAGAGGTGAGATATACGGCTGCGTTATTAATCTCGGCAAGAGGCGCAAGGAGGCGTGAGGAATCGTCTGGCGGATTGGGCTGGCCGAGTGACTCGAGGTTACTCGCAAGGTGAACCAGCATGTTGTCGGCTTGGGCATTTAGGAATGTGCCGAGACGATGAGTAAAGTAATAAAGAGAGGAAGGTCCAAACCATGCCCAGTGAGGTGAACGTGCTGGTCGAATATGAATGCCATCCCAGTACCTCGTCTTGGCCGTTGGCTGAGGCGCTGGCGTCGTGAATGACGGCGGTGCCTCTTCTCGCTGGATTTCAGAGCTCGAGACCATTGCACTGCGTTCTCGCTGTAGTTGATTCTCCAACTCTTTTACTTTCAATTTCAACCTATCAATCTCGTTGATTGCCTGAGGCAGCGATGAGGGCTTGTTGCTGCCTGTGTTGCTGCACCGTCTACCACGCGTTTGACAGTTGAGACAGGGGGAGTTGTCGTCACATTTGATGCGCTGGATACGACATGCATCGCAGGCTCTGCTGACTTGTTTTCGTTTCCGCCTTAAACCTTCTGGAGTCTGCGGTGTTGAAAGGGCTGAGAGGCTATGGTTGGTGCCAGTTCCTGGTGTTGCCATTGCCCTCTCACGTGAGCCGGTAGTACTTTGAAAAGAATCGAGGTGATTCAATAATAATCAATGTATACTAATGAGACAAACTTGGCGAGGCTGTTGCGGACTAGTTGGATAGGGAACAGGTGGTGAGCTGGCAGAAAACGTTGGTCGAAATTGGTAATCGCATTAGCTTCATGGATGACATAGCACGTGACCCTGTGAGGGAGGTCAAGCCATCGTCGGGACCAATAGCAGTACACACTATTAAAGTTTATACTGGATGCATAGAAGCCCCGAATGTATCTGTCCTATTACTGCTGCTTGAAGCAATGGCTCAGTGGATAATAAGGGCCATGGTATGCAGTAACTCATGAGCTGGGCTACGTATACAGTCCATGCTTCTCAGTTATGAAAGTTATCCAAGGGTCATATGCCAAGACTATGAACGAAAAGGTTAGGTCGCAAGGTAATGGTCAAGAATTACACCCAGGCATTCTAAAGTCCGCTATCAACCTAGGTGATTCAAACTCTTTCCCAAGTATAAGCAGATATGCCATCGGCTAACCATGATAAACATAATTCGTCCAGTCTCGTGAACCTTTCCAGGTTGTTTGTTATCTCCCCGCCCCCGAATCCCCACAACCAACCTCCTCCTGCGACCCATCACGTGCATCAAGTGTCTCAGGTTGATCAACTGACCCAGTTTAACAGCTGCTAGCCGGAAGATTAGCTCCTCGGGTTACCATAGTTAGAAGTGCGTCCCACAGATGAACACAGACTACGTGGGGGCCGAGTCGGGTTCCGGGCCGCAACTCCTGCTGCTAAATTAGCCGTCGGTCGTCTTTACCCCGCGGGCAGAGGCAGCGAGATCTCAATCTTTTACTGACATTCGCAAGAGAAGAAGAGTTCTCAGATCATGTCGCCAGGGAGCAAGAAGCCACACCCGGATCCGAACGCATTTCCTACGAGACAGCTTCTAGTTCTTGGTAGGCTCCAGATTTGCCATTAATACCCTCTCTCCAGGCGCTGTCCGCTAACTGCACGTCTCACAGCAATATGTCGTTTCTCAGAGCCCATAGCCTTCAACTCGATCCTGGCGTACACGTTCGTCATGGTGAAAGATCTAGGCATATCTGACAAGGATGCCTCCTTCTACGCTGGACTCCTAGTATCCGCTTATGCCGTCGCTGAAGCGTTGACGTCGATGGGCTGGGGAGTCCTGTCGGACCACATCGGCCGCAAACCCGTCGTGCTGCTTGGCCTTGTAGGCGTCGGCATTTCAAGTCTCATTTTCGGCCTAGCCAAGCAATATTGGATTGCGCTATTGGCACGATTCATTGGCGGGGCCCTCAATGGCAACGTTTCGGTTATGCAGACCATGGTAGCCGAGATGGTTAAGTTGCCAGAGCATGAACGTGGGTGCCCTCACCGACACCAGAGGCTTGGCCAATGGATGCTAACTAGTCTTTAGCCAAAGCATATGCCGTGCAGCCGTTTGTATGGACTCTGGGAGGCATCATCGGTTCTGCAATGGGAGGATTTCTGGCTCAGCCTGCGATATTCTACCCGTCACTGTTTCCAGCAGATGGGCTGTTTGGGCGTTACCCGTATCTGCTACCCAACCTCGTCTCTGTTGCTGTTGTTGCTATTGCCGTCATCCAAGGCCTCTTTTTCCTAGAAGAGACCCATGTCAGATATGGCAAAGAGATCAAAAGTAATGATCAGCACGAGCAATCTACCGCTGTGGCCGACGACGACGACGAGCCCGACGAAGAGACCACTCTTCTCCGTCGACCTTTAAGGCGTACGAGCGTTCCTCGCAGAGCCGTCTCAACCTCAGCCAGTCGCTCTCGACCGCAATTTGCTGAGTCAAGTCTCCCGCTTCCAGTTGAGCACGACTTTATCGACTTGCGCCGGTCCTCCTTTGGAACAGTTCACTCAATCAGGCTACCCGATGAACTGCGTCCTCCTTCGACGGAGCCACCAGTTTATGAGGGAAAAACCTTCAACTTTACTGTCATGATGCTCATCCTCGCCTTGTTGATATTCTCATACCACCAGATGGCCGCCGGTAGCTTGCTCGCCACGTATCTCCTCGATAAGCCGGAAGTACCCTCAGGCAGATTCGATTGGCGTGGTGGACTTGGCTATACGGTACACGATGTCGGAACATATCTTGCCGTTAATGGTGCTTTGGGTTTGCTCATCCAGGCTGTCATTTTCCCCGTGTTTGTCGAGCGGGTTGGAGTCTGGCACTCATTCCTCTGGATGATTGCGTTATATCCCCTGACATACACCCTGATGCCTTTCCTGTCGGCTCTCCATGAACCGTTGGTCTCTGGCGGTATCTATCTGTCTCTGTTCATGCAGAGTTTCTGCGGCATGATAGCGATGCCTGTTACTCTCATCCTACTGAAGGACGCCACGCCCTCGCCTCAGGTACTCGGTAGGGTCAACGGCCTGGCTATGTCTGGCGCATGCCTGGCGCGAACGATGGCTCCGCCCCTTGCTGGAGTTGTCTACAGTGTCGCGGGTTCTGTAATTGCCTGGGCCAGCTGTGTGGGAGTGGCCTTGTTGGGCGTGTTGCAGCTCCTTTGGGTTCCAAGAAGCCGTATCCGCAGGGATGAAATCATCGTGGACAATGGTCTCACGAAGCACCTTACTAATGAACCTCGTCCTGGAGGCCATGAGAGTACCGATAGGGTGTGAGGGCAACAAATGGTGCATCCATATTCACAACAGCATCTTGCCTCGAAATAAGTATGTGGATGCTCGCAAGTGGTTGCATATCGCAGGAGAGCAATGAAGGGAACGAATTGGGATTGCGAATGAAGAAGGAAGAGAGGACGCCTGGTGGAGTTCCAGAAGTGAACAAGGCGACCTAATCATCTGGAAACGATCATTATGCATCTAGGAGTTTTTGTTTGCATTTTTAATGGCTGCTACTAGGGTACCAGAACCTTTCGTCACATACTGTTCTAGCCTACCCTCAGCTCAAATTGACGCACAATTCGCCCGCCCCCCCTGACCGCGTGAGCGTGTTGAAGCTATCACGACTGCAACTTCTTCTTTTTCATGGATGACGAATTTGCTTCCTCACCGCTGCCTTCCCCATAGCCGAGAGTAAGAATTTAGATATATTCTCTACGCCCCCTGATTTATAGACGAATATCATGGAAGACAGGGCCTTTAAAGAGGAAGCTAAAGCGCTAAAGAAACGCACACTCAGCCCGGCAGGGCAGGCTCTTACCTTACATTGATTTGAGTTCGGAATTGCTTCACAGTTAATCACGTGGTCTCTAAAAAAAGAAAGGGATGAGCCATGAAATCTATTTTGGGAAGTTGATGGGCCCACATATGACCTCAAAGGCTAACCCTTCAAGTAGACTGGTCAAGCAGAATCAAGTGAGGCTAGAACGGAATTCGACCAAAGAAGAGAAGTGCGGCTTTCTTTTGTGTAGACCGGATCAATGTGGAGGGATCACTGGCGGATATACGGAGTACTGCGTCATAACTCTATCTATCTTAAGGCAATCTGGTGTCAATACGAGGGTTAGTCATGTTGCTAAATTTACCCAAGACTGTTCGGAAATAGCATCCCTGTTGGATAATCAACCCTTTATTTAATCTTAAACACGTTGTCTGCTCTCACTTCAAAAACTCGACATTCTCTTCTTATCACCAGCACAGCTAGGTCTTTCTTTACACTTCCGCACCGACATTCTTTTCTTCAAAGCCTTTCATTGCAAGACCTGCCATCAATTCAACAGTCCCCATCATGTCTACTACTGTTTCTTCTGCGACCGCCACCGGCACCTTGGCCTGCAAGAACCTCTACGATACCCCCAACAAAGATGCCACCTGCGGTTTATCCTACAATGACAAGCACATCAAGATCATGAAGGAATGCTGCGGCGACGCCCAGATTGTCAGCTACTTCGATAACTGTGGCCTCTATTGCGTCGCTCTCGGTCAGACCACCGCTGAGCTGCAGAAGTGCATGTGGGATAAGGGTGCTGCGTGGGAGGCCCCTTTCTGCTCCAACACAACGGGCACCTCCCTCACTACCGACCCTAAGATTCCTGCTACTGCCAAGGCTACTGTTATTTCGAACGACGACAAAGACGATGACGATGACGACAAGGATAAGGACAGTGATAGCGACAGCTCAAGCACCAAGTCTGCTTCAAGCGCCGACTCTACCAGCACCGATAACGCTGCTCCCAACATGACCCCTCCGTCGATTAACAAAATGGGTCTCGCCATTGGTGCCCTGTTGTTGTCCTCTCTTACTCTCGGAGCCTTCCAGATTTAAAGGTCTCTTTGTTTCTTGGTCTGTCGCGCACGTCGAATTTGTTAGGAGTTAAAGTCTTGTTTCGTATCTGTCGAGACCCTCGATCATTGGCGAGTCGTTCCCGTACCATTGCCCGCTCCCAGCTTCAGCCATCGGGCTCTTTCCGAAAATTCTGAGACGAAGAGGAAGATTGGGATCGCAAGAGCTATAGTGACGGATGATTAAGATCTAGGGCCAGCCACGCAAGTACCCCATCTCGAATAGAATTCTTTTGGCGTAAGGCATCTTGGGCAACTGTTGATAGAACTACTGTTATTTTCATAAAACACCTACCGAGGCTGAGATGAATGTGGGCTTCATCTCGTTTTTTGTACTCTCGAAAATTATAAAACATAAATGATCCTGTCAAGCCTTTACCTGACCGACGCGGAAGCTGCATCCGTCTTCGCACTACTTGATATATGCTTTCTATCTGGTGACTTTATTATTGTCCACGCGAACTCGTCTCCGTTTTCGTGGTGGCGATGGGTTTGAGCGTTTTGGACTTCGGCTTCTTTGACATGTTGCTTTCCTGGAGAAAAGCTCCGAATATTGGCTACTCTACGTCGTTGAAGGTGTTTCATCTTCACCCTCAAGGCCGTCCGTTGTCCCTTGCTGGAGTGGACGATGGCCACTTTGCCAGGCGAAGACCACATTGCGGTTCGCAGTCGCTCTAGCATCGTCGAAACGATTGAACTGTTCGTAGACGTCTCGCACGTGTTTCTCTAAAATCCCAATACACATCTGTCAAAATAGCCGTGGGTTGATCGGTTGATCCCATACCGTTCTCGTTGCATTCTTCATAATGGCGATCGGTAGGCCAGTACCGTACGAGCTTACGGTATACAACCACTACCGAAATAAATATAGGATGCTCAGCTAACTCGAAGAAGAATTTGACTGCTTTCATCATTTTCTCCACCCCTACCCCCTGACGGGTTGGACATCTCGGGGTCCGTAGACATCCGAACCCCGGGTGGAGGGCGTTGCCCCCCTCTGCTCTATCAAGGGATAATACGGACTGAATTGCTTACCATTGAGTTTCTATTGTTAGTCTGAAACTGTGGTACATCAAGTCAACTACCTCTTTCGGATAAATGAAAATCACGCCTCGAAGGTACTTCTCATCTCCATGGCGACGTAAAGCACCCCAGGCATGGCTCGTCGTGCGTAAAGCTCACTGAAGTCTTAAGATATTGCATGATCTTTTGGACATGTCGTTCAAACCGCTGGTTGTTATGGCAACCTTTAGGTTGAGTGAATTTGTACATAAAGTTCTTTTTGTTCGACGAAATGTACAGTGTTTTTCGAGAGAGCTCAAGCAACATTTCGCCATCATCCAGTCTAGTTAGACTATTTCGTTGCAGTTGTTTACCCTTGACTCACGCTTCACTTGCCCCAACTTCCCAAACTTATTGAGCAGTCTTTCAACATGACAAAAATCGTTTATCTCTCTCTCCTGGCTGGGTTTGCAACTCTCACCCAGGCTGTCAAGCTGACCAACTCGGCCTACGACGTCGTACCGGGCAAGACTTTCACCATTACATGGGCCGAAGCTCAAGGGCCTGTGACTCTGCGACTCAAGTCTGGCCCCCAAACTAATCTCGAGACCGTCGAGGAGATCACAAGTCCGTACATGTTCTTCCAAGCAAAGTTTGCTACTTACTGACCATGCCTCACGTGCAACAGGCGGACAATCTGGAGAATCTTTCACCTGGACTGTCCCATCAGACTTTGACGGCAGATTGTATGCGCTCGAGATTGAGGATGAGTCCGGAGATATTAACTACAGTGTTCAATTTCCCATCGAGGGTGATGGCAGTAGCGAAACTGGGTCAATAACTGAAGCTTCCGTCACTTTCTCTACTGCTATCCAGACCTTCAGCGAACCTGCAACAACAGAGTCAGCCGCACCGTCAACTACTGATGGGGTCAACGACCAAGCAACAGGCCAAGTCACTTCAGCGACACAACCAGCCTCGCCGACTACGACCTTTGAGACCAGAACGGGTAAACTTCCAAATTCTCAAAAGCCCGGTCATTATTTATGCTGATGGATACACTCATAGAAGATGCTGAAAGCGAGTCCCTGTCCCAACCGGACACAACTGCTACCGAATCGAGCGAACCCAGCGAGACGGAATCTAGTAGCGCCAAGTTTACAGTTATGGACAGCAGCAGCAGCCGCTATGGTGCCTCTGCTGCATTGGGTATGATTGCTATGGTCTTTTTGGTTGGGTTTTAGGTACCTTTAGTTAGATGGAAAGTGGTATGTTTTGGATTGGCTGTGTTCATGGAAGAATCGTCCGCGTTGAGTTTGTAGCCCACAAGATACGACAACAGATACATAGTTTGATGGATGCTTTTGCTTGCGGTTCTGTCATTATCTTTGGAACATAGCATCTTACTTTATTCGTGCCTATTGCAATTTCAGATCATGGAAACCAATTGCTGTCTGTCTTGGGTTACCCACACGCAAAGCATCTCCCTGATCGTGGCTCTACTCATCAACAGCAATGCAGCCACTGCGTGGAAGAGCCCGGTGATCGATGTCGCTGTGCAGTGTATGAGGGGCGGAAAGCCGTCATAGAATCGAAGTTGTCACAATTTATGGAATGAATGGCGACGAAGAAATCACGGGTGCTGTCACAATTACTATCAAGGCCATAGTCTCGGTTGTGATACGCAACATTACTGAGACTGTATTTTTTAAAAATCGGGCACCAGGCCACGAAATCTTTTTTTCTATTCTATCCTTCTACTAGCTCATCTACCACAGAAACAAGGTTTTGCGAAAGTAATGATATGAAACGGACAAGTGCCAGTTTAGCTCAAGAATCCTGTCCCGAGCTGTCTATGCGAGCAACGAGACCAAAAACAGAGCAGCAGCGACGATGGCTCCGCTGGCGATGCCCCGGTTGGCAGCGGACTGAACAACTTCGTCGACAGAAGCATCGGTTTCGGCAGGAATCGAACCCTCTGTTGGGGTAGTAGTTGAGTTCGAGGGGCTGGATCCTCCAGCTGGAGTGGCAAAAGAAACATGGCTCTGAGCATCTGTCTCTCTCGATGCAGGAACCTGGACCGTAGAAGCAGAAGTGACCTGAGAGCTGGGCTTCTCCTGTGTAGTAGTGCTCTTCTTGTCGTCGGAGCTGTCGCCGTACTTGATCTCAATGCTCTCCCAGCTGCCCGAGTTATCACCGTAGACGTATTCCTTGACGGACTTGCTGCTCGGGCCGTCACCTCCAGCATAGTCCACAATGGTGATGCTCTTGTAGTAAGCCTCGAAAGGAGCCTTGGAGAAGTCGGTGAGACCACCTGCCCACTCGACCGTCCCCTTGGGGGTGTCTTTGCCGCCGGCACACCACGTACCCAGCTTGATCTGCATGGGTGACTCGGGGAAGCCTTTGACCTCGGCAGCCTTGAGAGTGCGGACAACATTATCGTCAACCATCCAATTGACGGTGTCTTTGGTCCATTCGACTGAGTACTTGTGGTATGTCGCCAGGGGGTCGGTAACAGCATGGTAGGCTCCGCGGTCGTACGTGGTGGTGTCGCCCTTGGAGAAGTAGTTGGTCTGGACTTGCTGGGGGTCGCCACCAACCCACTCCCAGTCAATCTGAAGTTTTTTGTATTAGCAGAAGCAAAAAAGACTTTCGGAGCTCACAGGGCTCCTTACCTCATCGAGGGTGTTGGACTGTAGCACTATGCTAGTCACGATACCTTGACCGGCGGCGGCCTGTACCTCGACATCGACACGGCCGAAAAATATGAACTTATCCGAGGCAAAGGTTGGGGCTTCTCCTTCCTTGCGAATTGTGAAGTGAGCCCCCTTGTTGTCGTACTTGACCTCAGTCCCTGGCAAGCCTTCAAAGGCCTGACATTCGCCTTTGGCGAAATTGCAAGAGACCTTTTCCTTGCCGAACGCCGGTTCAGCAGGGCAAGCTTGGGAACACTGATGTTAGACTTTTCAACTTTGTCTCCGCACATCTGAGGCTTACTTTTCTTCAGTGGGTTGCAGTCGGTATAGGTTTGGGCAGAAGCTAGTTCCAACGCTGCCAGGGCGACAATGATACGAGAAGTAAGCTGGGGAAACATCTTGCTGCAGTAGAAATGGGGATAGGACTCCTAAATGAAGGTGTTGAAGTAAAAGGCTCTAGGGCGTTGGTTGAAACGAGTGTTTTATAAGCAATGAGGAAAAGTCGAAATGAGAGACAGTAGAGAAGAAGATAAATTCAGTTAGATAGCACGTGCATGAAGGAGAGTCAAGAAATTGTGCTATGGGTCAAGATCAGGGGAGGACCATTCTTTCTGTTTGACAAGACCTCGTTTTATCTATGTCGTATTTCTGGATCGAGCCGATCGTGTCCTCGTTTATGATGCCAAGATCACGGCCGTATGGAGTGCGCATCAGTTACCCTTGCTTATTAGTCAGTGGTTTCAGCTATCAAACGCGTAATGCCATCGTGAAAGGAAAATGATTAAGCATGCCTAAAAGTGTCTAGGGCTTGGCAATGTATTATTAGGTGCTAAGGAGAGACGATTTTTTAATTTTCTATTTTAGCCATGTCGTCTATTCTTGGCAGGAGGCTATGTTTGGAACGGGCTTTAGTCAGCCAAGCTGGTGTTAGGGCGGCTAGTATACGGGCACTGAGGTGAGTAAATAAAACAGCGGATCGCTTGGACTTCTTCAGCTACGGAATTGACCAATATGGAGACCTTAGCCCTCTAGCTTGAGTCCCAAGACGTTAATGGTGTAAACTGAGACTGTCTTCCATTGGCGTGGCCGGCTAGCAAGTTCGGTTGAATTGGCATGTATGAGTGGGAACCTTATACACTTATCCTACCACAGAGTAAGTCATGTTCTCCCCCTTTCCCCTTCTAAGTCTGCCTTATACATTCGGTGGATGAGTTTTACGGGTGGTTTTTATATACCAGATTCATAAAATAAACCGACTTTTCAGGGACGGGCTTCTATTGGGGTATGTAACAATCTCGACATGATATTGAGCACATTTCGTCAGTTCCAAGTTATCTCCGAAGAGACCCCCCAGGCCAACCGGGCTGGGCGGCTTACTCCCCTGTTCTCTGTTCTCTGAGCCGCATCTATCACTTCTCCCATACATGGCTATTCATCCTCTGCCGCTTGGCCGGTGGCTCGTCACCAAGCTCGGCCACGGAAACACGGCTGCGGATGCCGAGCACGGTCCGGAGATGATGCATGCCGATCTGCTCCCTCTTGTGCTGCGACAACACAAAGGCTGTCTTGACGGTATTTTTGATCTCTCGTCCATTGAGATCGTTTTTGGCCAACTCGTCATAGCCCTCATCGTTGATGTCGGTAGGCTCTGTTGTGTGTCTCTCGATGAACTTAACCCAGAGAGCTCGGCGAGAGGCCTCGTCGAGGTCATGGTAGGGGAGCGTGAGATCGATCCTGGACTTGAACGCCGGGTCAATGTTGCTGATTCGGTTTGTTGTTAGGAACATCAGCCCTCGATAGAACTCCAGGCGTCGTAGAAAGACTAGGTAGGTATTTCGTTAGCCCATAGTGGTCTATCGGAGTATCATGACTCACTTGAAACGAGTTCGTTGCGAGCCAAAGTATTCGAGTCACGTCTTTCAAGGAAGACATCGGCTTCGTCGAGGAGAAGGGGGGCACGCCAAAGTCGGCAACGCTCAAAGGTGCTGGCCAAGACCTTGTCGACCTTGCTCGGATCGGTTCCCAGCTCAGAAGCGCTCAACATGTAGAGAGGGGTTTTGGATTTATCAGCCACTACAAGCACGTAAACATTATGGCCGCTAGCCCTTCACAATGGCTGATCACTTACCTGCTTCAGCCGTGAGCGTTTTTCCGACGCCTGGGGGTCCGGACAGTAAGATAATGATACCCTCGCCTGTTCCCAGTGTCAGTTCAACAAGAGAGATGTTGCGTAGTTTGTGGAGATAGCATTGGTTACATACCTTTATGCTTGACGAAGTCATCGAAAGAGATGTGTGCACTGCGCTGGCGGTCTGCGAATGCCATGACGAGGTCCTTGTCCCCCGCCGGCAGCATGAGATTGGCATACGGAGCATCATTCCAGTCCGGCTCTCCGATATCGTCAACGTCAAACTCGCCTAGGCGCTGTTAGCTCCCTATCGCCTGGGCCAAACATCTTGGGGTATTTCTCATACACCATTCTTTAGTGTTCAGGTCAAATCCCTTAACACGGGGGACAGCAAGGATGCACTCCAGATCAGTGAGGGGGCGTAGTTCTTCCATTCTCTCCTTCTTAGACGCCTCTACGATTTCGGATCCGTCGTTGGATGAATCTTCATCATCTGAGTCTTCTGGAGTCTCCTCACAACAGACTGGTTGCATCCAGACCTCTGATCGAGCCAGTCGAGGCTGTGGGGGCAAGTCTTCGTGTAAATTGATGTAGGCATGAGCGTCAATGATAATGCGTCCGGATATCTTTGATGATATGGGTAAGTGTGGGTGTGGATACCTATGGAGGACGTGAGAAGACGTACCTGCTTTGGAATCTCTTTCCATTCCTCGTAGCGATTCTCCCGAAAGGTGTATTTATTTCCAGTGCAGGTGGCAACGTGGAAACCGCGAAGCTGCTCAAATCTTCGTCCTCGGGCAAGCAGAGCGTCGCGAATGGCCTGATGTTTCTGCTCGAATTCCAAGGGATAGACGTCCAGCTTGGTGACTGACATCGACCCGTTGTACTCAAAGATTTTCTTTGTCATCGTCTTCACGCCAGTAAATGAACCGTTCCAGTCAATCTGGCCGAGTCTGAGCCTCCAGTGCTTCGGTAGCCCAGGGCGCGCTGGCACTAGTTCAACGTCCCAAAGCTTTGAGACGCAGGTTTTGCCCCCCTCTTGGGAAAGCATAAGACACCCTGGTGCCAGAATGAGCCATAGTAGATCAAAGCCGATGACTCCTGTGTCTCTCGCCTTCTTCAAGGCATCGAGATGTTGTTTGAGAAGAGGCTGGAGCTCACGACGGAGGAGGTCAAGGTCTCGCTTGGTGGCCGGATCCTGAGACTCGAGAGCCGCTGCGATGTTCTCCCAACGGTGAACATATGGCTTGAACGGTGGCTGAACAGCGTAAGGACTGTCGTCGGGATACCAGTCAGGGTAGTCCGAGAAGATCTGGTTGAGGGCCTTTCTGAGTTGTGGGCTTCGGGCCTCGATCGAGTAAGTGGCCCAGGTGACGGTGTTTTCGTCCTGTGCGATCCGAGAATGCCGGTGAATCACTGCAAAAGGATTACCGAGGCCGAGAACACGCTGCTCTTCCGCCGTTGGGTTCTCAAACTCGGACCATTGAGCATGGGCGGTGCTAGGATTGGGAGAGTGATTGTAAAGGGATTTGGTCTCGCAAAGGGAGCCGATGCCGTCAACTTCACCTCGAGCACCCATCTTGCTGGGTGGAAAAGGCGATGTTGGCTTTTTGCTGTTGGTGATGCTGTTTTGATTGCATAGGTGATGTTATTGAGCTTACCTATTTATGCATGAGGGAGGCCTCTTAATTCTTGTGTCACTTAAAGAGTTTTTCTGAGAGGCGTTATTTGGGCGTCATTTCCAACTGTCGGGCATGATTTTCAACCCTTATGACATTGTAGGACAGGCAGAGAGGCGCACTCGCCTGGCTCCCAAGGCATTATTTAACGATGACATGCTTGAGGCCTCAGTGGTGAGCGGGCCTCAAAAGGCCTCAGTCTCGGTGAAAGGGTGAAAGCTATGAGTCAGAAGAGCGGTGCAGATATGCCTAGGGGAGGTAGTTCCTTAAGTAATATAAGCTGCGGATTTCCCCTCGTTTTATACCCATTCTTTCTAGCAACTCCATCGAGTCATCCCCTCTCACCTGTGCCTAAACACCCCTTTCTCTTAAGCCAAGGTCATCTATTTATTATGTCTACCTCTTCGAAGCATACCCCTCCCGATGAGTTCCAACCGGCCCGCGCTCCCAAGAGAAGGAAACCCCTCTCTACTGGCGACACCGCAGCCACAGCTGGCCATAACGATGCCACGGCTACTGTCGGGATGGATGGTCGGACTATAGAATTGCCTCTGCTGCCAATCAACACCCTTTCCCTTGTCCCGTGCTATCGCGACGATGATGGGTCCTACGAATCAATACGCATCATGCACTCGGGAATCAATGTAAGTCAATACTTCCCTCCATCGAAGAAGGCTACTTAACCATAGTTAGACCAACTTTGGCAATGACATCATTGAAAACAAGATTCCGAATTGTCTTAGAGCCAGCGAACAGATTGTGTTCTACTGCCTTGTCGCCTACCAAATGACGAATAGCGCCGAAGTTCTCGAGATTGGCGTGACAAACGCAACAGCAGCTACAGGTCCCGTGCTAGACGAGACTGTGGACGGCAGGCTGGCATTGCCCGCATCGGCGGAATCGCCCATCACCCTAGTCAACTATGGCCTCCTGCTTCTCCACAAGTACGAGGCCCGGAAGGACCTTGACGATCTCAAACTGGCAATCTCAGTGGTGACGTGGGCCCAGTCCGTAGCAACTGAGCACACTATGATGTGGTGGGTAGCTACCACCACTCTCGCAAAGCTCCTGTTTTATCGTTACCACAACTCGCATTGCAAACGTGATCTTGAGGACGCCATCGACGCAATACGACTCGCCGTGGCCATGCATCCGGAGACTATAGAACCTTGGACCAACACAAGCAGGCTGCTCGCGGGAAGGATACTCTCAGAACGGGTAGGAATGCTCGGGATGCAGATGATCCTACGGGAGATGGCTAGAAAGGACCCAGAGATTATGATGTTTGAAGACGAACTTGTTGGGATACCAACAAACCTGATGAAGTTGATCGCAGAACACAACGGAGGAGGCAATAGATTTGAATCTCCAGGTCATATTGATAACTCTGTTGCTGAATCCTTCCAACGCGAAACAGCCATCGACACGACGGATCCAGTCTTTCCAAATTCCCTATATCTGGCAGTTTTCGACCCCTTGGCTGACACCGCTCAGGTCGAGTATTTCAAGAACGAACAACAGCTCAAAATGATCCTAGAAAGAGAAACAAGGAAGGAAGATGAGGGCGATAACCCCACTTTGGACGACTTGGAAGATACCTGGACGTTTGATGTCGACATTCCCCTTGCGACTGCCTTCTTCCGGGGCACATCTTCGATTCTCCCTCAGCCCCCAAAGGATTCCAGATTGTGCCAGCGGTGCAAAAACGCCAATATTCTGGGCCCTGGATTTGAGTTGGTCTTTAGCCAGCCCGACTTTTTCCCTCCCACTGGACAAGGCTGCGAGCTCTGTGCTCTGCTGACTCCTCATCTAAATCCAGCCTCTACATCTCGAGTTATCAGGAATGGGTCTCACTTGAAAGTTGATGGCCAGGCTCGGCCAATCGCCAGCCTATGTGTCCCGCCAGGTTAGCTCATTTTCCGATCCTGCCGATTAGATATTCGCGATGTTTACAAACATTTATAATAGGATCCACCATTGACGCTGGGGGTATTCCGATGGGGCTTTCCGTGCTACCCCAAGTTGGATCCCCGGCATATTACACCTTGCTTCGGGAGTGGCTCCGGGGGTGTGACAAAACGCATTCTTACTGCAGGAGCCCTAATAGCTCACTACCAACGAGAGTTCTCGACGTCGGTAGTATCGACTCGAGTGTGATACAACTCTATAAGCCTAGACGAGGGGAAACAGGCAAGTACATGGCTCTGTCGCACTGTTGGGGCAAACTCGACGCTAGGGAAAGGGAAAAATATTGTACGTATGCGTGCAATATCAAACAGAGATACAACAACATCCCTTGGTCGGATCTACCCAAGACATTCCAAAACGCAGTCAAGGTAACCCGGGAGATGGGTGTGCAGTTCCTCTGGATCGACTCGATATGTATTATCCAGCAGCATGATCCAGGGGAAATGCTCGACACACATGAATGCATAACGGACGACTTCAGTCTCGAGGCACCCAGGATGGGGCAATACTACAGTTCGGCCTACTGCACTATCGCCGCAACCTCGAGCCCAGACTCATCCGTAGGATTCCTGAATAATAGACCATCCCGGAAATGCGTCGAGCTTCCAAGCCGCCCTGGAGCTCCGCTCTACGTCTGCGAAATGATTGACGACTTTCACAAGGACGTGGAGATGGGCAAGCTGAACACGCGGGGGTGGGTGTTGCAAGAACGAAGTCTAGCATGCAGAACCATTCATTTTACGGAATCTCAGACGTACTTGGAGTGTGAGGCAGGGATCTGCTGCGAGACCCTGACCAGAATGCAGAAGTGAGTCGACTCAACCCAGTCCCAATACCACATCCTTGCTGACTCTCCGTCTAGCCCCAGGACCCGGTTCCTAGCCGACCCCAACTTTCCCCAGTCCATCAGGGCCTACGGGAAAGAAGACAAGTTCCGCATCATCAAATACTTCTTCATGGAGTATACGAAAAGAGAGCTCACAAATGCAACTGATAGGCCTTACGCAATTGCCGGTCTTCATTTCCTGCTTGCAGACGCCCTCAACTCCGATGGAAAGTTTGGTGTCTTTGAGAGGTTCCTCCATCGCTGTTTACTCTGGCGCCAACGAACAGTTCCAACTCCTCGTTCGGATCAGGGTCAGGGTAACGTGGGTGAAGGGGGCCGCAGAGGTAGGGCGGCAGGGGGGCGGTCCGGGGTGTCTGAGCCATGGATTCCATCATGGTCTTGGATGTCGTGCACAGGGGAGATCGACTTCATGGAAATCCCATTCACTCAAGTGGAGTGGAACACTGAAGTTCGCTATCGATACACTACCAACGATGATGTCACGGTCCGCAGAGTCGAGCACTTGGACCGGTACTTTGGCGCCGAAGTGACAGCTCTGGCCAGGCCATTCTCCTTGCCAGCCGAGTTGCGAAAATCACAGCTGATCTTCGACGTCAGGCACGATGATGATGGGAAGGAGATCCGGTATAGAGAGTCAGATGACGCGGGACTGAGGTGCATTGTCATTGGAAGAAAGATGGCTGTCAGGGAGATGCAGGATCAGCCAACAAATGACGTGGCCCTTGGCCATTCATCTGATGATCAAGTGTACTACGTGTTGTTAGCAAAGGAGATTCCCGGAGAATGGATAAGAGGAAAGCCGGCAGCTGTAACAACCGAACTCCCAAGGGCGGTCTATCGGAGAGTGGGCATTGGATCAGTGCAGAAGAGATATATAGCATTTGACACTGCGGCAGAGAGGGTTAGGATTGTTTAATGAACTAGAACTGGGTACACCGGACTGCATCCCTATCGTCTATCCCACTTTCGCTAAAAGTGGTTTGAACGTCTGATCGAAGATCCCAAGTCTGCGGCCACACTCGAAGGAGCGACAAAGAATAAGGGGACTGTAAGGACAACAAATAAATCGATCAAACTAAGGGAATTTGGTTAAATGGTTCCCTGAAGAACAGATTAACAGGGCCTTCAGTTATAATCACTCCCCTTATTTACCGCAATATATTTCAAGCAAATACCCTTATATTTAATATTCACCTTCTTTTTTCTTTTTAATTTTATTAATGCTAAACCACTTTATTTATTTATCGTATGGCACGTGTGAGACGCAGGAAAAGACTTCCACCAACGGAACCTGCTGTAGGAATAGCGGGACTTGAATGGGATCTAGCTTTGGAGACTGTTGCTCTTCCATAGGTTACTGAGGCAAATCTTCTAATCACTGCGGCGCCGGCTGCAATTCTGCATCTGGAAGATGCGACGAGTGGCCGCTGATTGAAGATGACCAAAATTCGAAAGACACCTGCGACTTTTGGAACGGCATCGGTCAGGGTATTGTGCAGAAAACCGGATTCGAGACTGTTGATGTACAACTTCCGGCGGGGCTTTAAGCAATGAGAGTAGATGCTGACTTGGGTATTGGTGAAGATGGCTAATGTTTCTTGCTATGCTCCTGAGGCCTCATACGGGGGCTGTTATGGGCTGGCAGACACCTGTTGGGCATCAAGTAATTATCTCGTACTTCTTGGAAAGAATACGACCCCATGGCGTGTTTGTTACTGAGTCATGTTCTAGGCAACACCAAATGTTAACGCCCAGGATTGTTGGAGGTACATGTGACCTAACTGCGCCTCAGCCGACAGTTACCTCGAGCCACTTGTTGTGAAGGGAAAGACATTTCCAAAATGCCACTCCAGGTGCCCAGTGGCAAGGCTTACTTACCCGACACAAAGTACCCGAGTCTGCCTCGCCATGTCTGTCTTTATGTTTACCGAGTTACGCCACTAGGCATCTGTAACGTGTTGTGTGTGTGAGGGTTGAAATCAGGCTGTCGGCTAGAGCGTTATTGGATCGACGCATTTGCAGCAAAGAGGCGCCTGTCCAATGAGAAATGCTAACCTGAGGCAGAAGTTCTCGCCTGACTAGTCCAGTTTAAACCTTGGATTCCCCTCGGCAATCGCGCCTTGGTCGGCTCTGACGTTTACAGACTCGGAATCCATGACTGTCACCTATTCATCTACCGTCTTTCATCCTATTTCAAGGGCGCCCTTGGCGCTGGGTCGCCTATAATGTCAAGACCACTTTTCACATTACTTGAGACGCTCGTAGCTACTGCCGCATCCCTTTTCGGCGAGGTTTCGAGCGTCCTACACGGTCATCAATCATCTTCGTCCCTGGACTTTGAGATATCGACACTCGATTATCCCAAGGATCCACAAGTCGACATCGTTTTTGTTCATGGTTTGGGAAGCGATAGCTCAAATGCTTGGTCCTGCATCGATGAATCAACCGGGCGCCAAATCTCCTGGCCAGT
Source organism: Fusarium protoensiforme (assembly GCA_011320165.1). NCBI lineage: Eukaryota > Fungi > Ascomycota > Sordariomycetes > Hypocreales > Nectriaceae > Fusarium > Fusarium protoensiforme. The sequence continues at coordinate 153,646 of JAANQP010000145.1, forward strand.
GAAGGAGCTTCCACTGAGGCTACACCACAAGGCAAGAATTCTCGCCTACGACTACGATACCGATGTAGGAACTGCCGAGTATCTCGTGTCGCGGACTCTACTGCACCAGACGAGACGGTTGATCGAAGCTCTCGCCGGTCGCCGCGAAGGGAGTGGCCAACGTCCCATCATCTTTGTCTGTCACAGCCTGGGTGGCATAGTGGTCAAGAACGCTCTTGTTCACGCCAGCAGCAGTCAAACAAAGGAGTTTCGAGATGTTTTTTATGCTGTCTATGGAATCGTATTTCTTGGAACACCACACACTACTTCACCAAATGCCCTTGCCGAGAGCTTGATCAACATTCTTGGTCCTGACGCTGGAGATCCATTCCGCCGTGAGTTACGCAACCGGTCAACAACATTAGCATGTAGCTTGGAGAGGTTCAAGCCTTTGGCAACAAGTTTATCCATCTACGCAATTAGTGACACGTCGCCCCTGTCTCGCCAGGATTCAGGTTTTGACAAGGAGAGGAAAAACAGCCGCCACATTTATCTGAGTCTTGACCGCGACCACGCCCAACTCGCCAAGTTTTCCAGTCAAACAGACCAAGACCTCGGTCTGATTATCGACTGCATCGACAAACTCTGTGTTGAAGCTGTACACAACGCCGCAAGAAACGCTGTCCAAGAAGAGGAAGTCAGCACGCATCGGCCAGTAACTGTCGAGCACGAGGTGCATGATCTCGGGATCAGCAAGGCCCTTGAGACGCATCTCGACACGATTTCGCCAATCCTCCGCGATTCAGAGAGAGGAAAACTCCAATCTCTCGAGGACTGCTTTTACAGGTGGTTCAAGGCCAGTGAATCAACAGCTGATCAAGATGCATGGCCCATCGCCATCCTCAAAGGACCCCCTGGAAGTGGCAAGACGCAAACAGCTTTGCGCTATGTATCTCGTCACCGTCTCGAGTATTCGTCAGTACTTTGGGTCAACGCGACAAATCACAGCTCCCTTGAATTCAGCTATCGAGATATTGCCACTCAAATCGTCTCTAAATACCCAGAATCGGTACCATCGCTTCAGTTACTCGGACTGGACAGCATCATGTTGAACAATGACCAGGAGACCAGCCAAAGTTTGGATGGAGAGAAGTTGCGAATTGTCGAGCGTGCAGTTATGGAATGGCTGGCACGCCCTCATGAAAAGAAATGGCTACTCATCCTGGATGGCCTCTGCCCTGACTCGGATTACCCTCTCTCACCCGCCTGGACTGGTTGGCTTGATCAACGAACACCAGCAGAAGACTGGTGGAGAGAATTCCTGGGAAATCTTCCCTCTACCACGGGAAACCGAGGCCACATCATCATTTCCACTAGATCTGATGTTGAAGGACTAGGTCCGCAAATCATACCTTTCACACCCCCCAGAGATGATGGTTTGGAGACATCTACGCCGAACCATCCTGATACCCGGTTAAGATTTCGGGAATGGTGGCAGACAGCCCAGGTATGGGAGAAGAGGGTGCTAGGGGTCACTCTATTTCTCTCTGACGCCAAATGCCCGAGAACTCCAATGTTTCTCTTCGAATCTGGGCTAGTCGAGGATGAAGACACTTGGACATCAACACCTCGAGCACTAGAGACTGACGGATCTTGTCTTCGCCTTGCCAATGACTTTCTCGTTGATGGCCCGTTATTGTTGTATCACACAGGCAAGACCGATGTTGAAGACCTCGATCTCGACAATGAAGCATTCAGGGCTGCTGCTCAAGTGAACAAGGTTATGGTCAGTGTACTCGAGCAGGCGTGGGAGGCTTTATCAACTGGTCTACAAGCAATCCGCAACCGTCGCGACTTGGTGATTGCTTGGGATGATGAAAAGCAAGTGGTCCACAACATCTCTACTCTGCTACGGCGTTGCAATAGTCTGACAGATCAAAACGTGCTGAAACAATCCTTGGATGAAGGAAATGGGCACTTGGTCGAACTTGCAGCTGTGTGCGCGTCACATGCGGAGTATGAGACAGCCAGGAAGCTCTACGGCCTTCAGATGGAACGGCAGTATCTACAAGGTGAAGCTGACCTCACCCTCCAACTCGACTGCGCGCGCGTCTCTCAACAGTCGGGTCAATATCCCGATGCTGAGGCTCAGTATAGAAGGATCTTCTCCACGCACAGTGAGACCTTTGAAACCCCTGGCATAAAGCCGGCTGACAACCGGATAACTGCCTACCGCCAATTCGCCTCAATGAGGGCTTCCCAAGGCAAATTCGGCGAAGCTGTCAAGCAGGTATCCCAAGTCCTAGCCCTCGAGGACCCCTTTGGCGATGATGCAGACCAGGTGCAAGTGACAGAGTCTATCCGCGAGCTGGCGCTGTACTTGTTCAAGAGCGGTAACGAACAGGCTGCAAGTGCGTCTATCCAACGTGTACTGGCCTCACTTGAAAAGACACGGGGCAGAATGCACCCTGTCACTCTGAGTACGATGGAGATACTGTCGACGATCAAAGTGAAAACCGGCCAGATAGATGAGGCACAGCGTCTCCTAAGTGCCGTGTACGACTGCCAGTTGGAGCGCCTTGGTGAAAAGCACCCAAAGACGGTGCTATGCCGGTCGAGAATAGCGGCAGCCATGGACCTCGGTGGCAATGCTGAAAAGGCCGAAGGCATATTCGTCAAATGTCTCGAAGCAGCCAGAGAGTGCCTCGGTGCCCGCCATCCAGCCTTATTCGGGATCCGTGACGATTTTGCCCGCTGCCTGGTCGGTTTGGGGAAGCAAGATGAGGCAAGGAAGGAACTGGAGACGCTCAAGGGCGAGTTCAAGAGCTCACCTGGCTTATATCCCAGTGCGGTGGTGCACCGTATCAAGGGTCTCCTGGCTTGCAAGGGAGACATTGACTATCTGGAGGTGGACTCGGATCTCGCTACAAGAAGCACACTTGGAGTCGGGGGCTTCTATTTGGGAGAGGGTAATTTTAACGGCAGGGAGGGTGGCTATGATGGCGACTGGGATTAGATAGGTTTCGTGAGGTTGTTGGAGTTTTGGTGTATAGGATGTCAAAGTACTTATTATCAGTTTTTATACCCGGATGAGTATATGGTTAAGTAAGAGCATGGTGCTGCTTAATATTAAAATGTGTCTTTGATTGACGGGCATATGTTTCTTTTCCTCTCTATCTATCCATCCCAGCCTGAGAGGTCTAGCTAAATCGCCTGGCCAGATCTTCTATCAACCTCAAGAAACCCGATGCACTATCGCAAACCCCATCTCAGCAGCGAAATATTCGGCCTTGATCCAACCATGTCGCTTCCGGTCAAGTCTCATGCCCAACCAGTCAACCCCTCCGTGACTGGTGATCATCAGATATGAGCCACCTGGAGAACACTTCTCTACGGCTCGAATGTAGCTGCTCATGCAGTCGGGAGCCCACTGGTATCTTGGCTTGTCTCCCTTGATCATGTGGTCAACTTCTGTGATGATAACGACAGTAGTGAGCTGGGAGTCAAGGCCTCTACCCTTCCACTGTTTCCTCAAGCCGGCATACCAGTGTGATATGCGGTAACGTATCATCCTGTATAGAAACTTGGGAGGACACATGAAGGTGGCGGCAGGCACAATCTCAACACTGTCAGCAAAGTTTGTAACCCGCCATTGATCCCGGAGATCTTGGGTGCACTGGCGTTGATGTTTCGCCTTGTCAGATGCCATGATGTTGTTGATCTGGATAAAGACCTTCTTGAGGCTCTTTAGTTCATTCTCCAATACCATCAGGCCCACAGAGTGTTTTAGTTGCGACTTTGCCACTCCAACTTGGAAGGACTTGAAGGCCTCGGATCGATCGGCGACTGAACTTTGTGCCCCTTCGCCAAACTTGATCTTGGAGATGATGAGGCAGATCAAGATGACCATCAAAGCCATCTCAGGTAGGGCCCCTGACAAAGTCCCAAGAATAGTCATGCCCAGCATGATTTCGGTGTTGGAGCAATGGAAGGACCAGCGTCGACCCCGGTAACAGTCCTCTCCCATGATGGGGATACTGTTTGTTTTGGTGAAAGTTTTGCCCATGGCAAAATAAGTTGTTGCTGTCGGCCATTCATCATGCTTATGGGGTTGTTGCCACTCCCCAGTTCTTCCATCTGCCGTACTGGTCGTGGTAGGGGCCTGGCTGCTTGCTCGTACACTGCGTGATCCTTGCTCGTTCGCCTCCTCTTCCTTCTTTTCGACAAGGCGGCGAGGAACTTTGCGGCGGCCGTGTGCAGCAGCGTTGCGAAAGCTCTGGTTGCTGAGTACTAGAGCCTCGTAGAAGCCATGGTAATAATCTTTGGCTGTGCTGGCTCTGACTGAAAAGTTCATTCCTGTGACAGCACATATTCCAAAGCGTGCGAATACGCGACACATGTTGCTTAGCAGCCTCCCCTGTCCGAAGGATGATAAGCAGGCGCTGAGAACGACTACAGTGATTCCATGGTGTCTCAATAGCCTTGCAACATCCTCAGTCTTTCTATGGTCGAGGCTCCTTTCGTTGTCGAGATTTGTCGAATTGCAGTGGCCGAAGCAAAGCTCGGGAGAGTAATCCAAAGCTGGATCACGCAATCTATAAAAGGTGTCAGTATCGTCTTCCAAGGTACAAGTCTAAAGGGAGGAGGATAACTTGCCTCTTCACCACGCCATGCACGTCTATATGCACCAAATCGTATCGTTTTCGGCGACCAAGGTGACTCTGGAGCTCGGAAAACGTTCCTGGGCGCACAACATCCATCGAGAGACGGCTGTTTCGACCCAGAAACTTGACCATGGCATAAAGAGTGTCGTATGCCACACTTACAGGGTCGCTGTGACTGCCGTTGACGTATTCCAAATTTCGAGCGATGACCAAGAGAATATGGATGGGCTTATCCGACTCTCGCAAGCCCGCTGGGAGGTTTCTCGGTGGGTCCTTGCTGGTGATCCAACGGGTAACTTGGACTTCGGCGTTGGGGGTTTGCTCCAGAAGCTCCCAGAGGAGGCTATGGATACTGTAATAGTTTGGGGGGTCCTGATTTTCGATATGCAGTTCCTCCATGATATTGATCTTGACTAGAAATCCCCTCCGCAGCACATCGTCAAGTTCCAACATGCCATGGAGCTTGAGCCTATACTCGTCGAGACTCGAGTTTCGCGAGCCGCTTCGCTCATAGTCGGAAAGAGCGGCATGGGTGCTGCATAAATGAACGAGCTCTGGATCTTCGCCGAGGCGCAAACTGGCAGACTGAGATGTTTGGTGCTGTCTCTCCTCATATTCATGATATTCGCCGATGGTGAAGGGGTCTGTGATTTCGACATCAATATGGGACTGTTTAAAGCCGACCTCATCGGGTGTGATCCAGACAATGTCAACAAGCCATCTACGATGGTTAAACTGGTCTGGAAGCAAACTCGTGTTGGCCGTGATGTCGATCTTGACGGTTGGTCGAGAGCTCATTGTCGGTTTAGGATGGTTAAGATGAAAGGTGATGGTGACGATGACTTGGCAGAGGGGACTCAGGGGAGGCGAAAAACGCTGCGGCTGAACGTCCAACTTGGTCACCACACCACTGTGGGCTGAATCAATATTTCGAGAGCCTGCTTTTTGCCGCCAGCCTGATACTCATTCTGCACTGCCGAGCCTGGTTCGCCTAGCATGTGTGTCTCACCTCGGCATGCCTGCCTGGGGAGGTGAAAACATACATAGCCTCATTGAGGCGTCTGCGAAGTGGCAAAATGGGCTTGAAAGCTGAGGATGCCTTGCGGCTTCATGAGCAATATCACAACTGTGAGAGCCGCATCCGGCCTGAGCAGGGGCATAAAGGACTCCCCTCCCATTCCAGCGGCATGTGAGCAAGGCACTCATCCTCAAGCATCTTCAGAATTCTTCAACATGGTTAAACATACCAAAAAACCCTATTTTCTCCTCAACGAGCCCGTGGCCCTTGACGATGATAACGACACGCTGAACAGGCTTTTGGGGCTTGCTGTGGTGGACCCCTACAGCCCTACCACCGTGGCCTACAGCCCCGACAAGCCCCTCAGAGCCAGGGATGCAATTGACGACTTGTACCCTACGACGCCTGTCATCTGCGAAGACTTCAAGTTGGTGCGGTCAAAAACATCGGAACAGAATGCATCTACAAAGCTCCAGTCGCTGGTCAAATTCTCCCTTGGGCACAGCGACTCTAAGGAAGAGGATTTCAGTGCTGCTGTGTTTCGTCGTTTTTCCATGGACAATACCATCCGAAGGCTGGAGGACCTACTTCGCGAGCCGACCGAGAACACTCCTGGATCTGAGGCCACCCGTGGCGTCGATCACGAGGCTAGCCGCAGGCAGCAGTTGGAGATCCGCAAGATGTATAGAGAGCAAGTACTGGACTTTCTCCACAAGCAGAGAAAGGGAAAACTCTACGTCATCACAGGTTTCATAACCTGCATCGACCTGAAGAAGAACTTGGACAGTTCCAGGAACACAGCGGCCGGGATTGGAGCTGGCACCGGTCCCGCGGGACTCTCCAGCGTCCCCGAAGTGCAGGTCGAAGCCAAGTACTCGCGTACACATGGCTTTGGTGTCCAAGGGGCATACGTAGGCGAGTGTCTCATCGCCTGCAGCTACTTCTCCCTGTCTGCGCGAGAGGGTACCAAGCCAGGTTGGTTCGGCTGGCTGATGCCGAAGTTTGGAAAAGACAGAAACTACGCGGTAGGCTCGGAGGAGCTGTGGCGCTTTGGAGACAGGCCGGTGGAGGGGAATACGGAGGCGCTCTTGGGAGGAGAGACTAGTAGCCCTGCCGAGTCTGTTAGCACCGATGAAGAGGGCATGGCAGTTAAGCTGCTATATGGCGATAGTGATGATGAGAGTGACGATGGATTTGTTAAGGGTGAAGATAGTAACCAGGCTGATAAATAAGATTAATAGGAAACTCGTTAATAGTGGGAGGTTTAAGGAAATAGCTTTAATAAATTAAATAAAAATCCCTATTAATATCTACTTATTTCTTAGCATTATAACTCGCATTAAGGTTAACTATGGTTTATTTAAGATAAATAGTAATAAGAAAATAATTTATGAGATATAAATAATCTTATATTTAAGGTAAATAAATTAACGTTTAGGGTAAATGCTTTTACGTTTTGGGGTAAATGATCTTATATTTAGGGTAAATGGTCTTATGTCTCACAGTTATAAATGTCATTGCTATTATCGTTGGTCTTGTCGGGTTGTCCATGCTCTTCGTCAAAGAAGGCTCTGGCGGCGACAAGCTCAGTCTTCATGGCGCAAATCCAGCCGACCGTGTACTTCCCCGGGTCAAATTCAGATATGACAAGCATTGGGCGTCGTCAGCCAGAGAGATAGTTTTGATGGCGTTAAGAAGAGCGACCACGGCACAGGATGAGCGATGGAGTAAAGTGAGGACAAGTGCCGTCCTGGTCAGATGACGGAGGGAAGCCCGGATAGTTGAAAATGCACTACCGCACACCAAGGCAGCGAGCGGCTGAGACATCCGACAGCTGGCACCAGTCATAACAGAGCTTTGATCCAACTCCCAGCACAGCCCCAGCCACGATGCTTAACAGCGGTTTTATTTCCCGCTGAATGGTTGCACTGGCGAGCGACAAGGAGACGAAACATCTCGGCCTCGAAGATGCCAATCAGCAGCAAAGAAATCCAGCCGGGCGCCATCTGAAGGCTAGTGATAGATTATTGCTAATAGGAAGACTAGGCTAGCCGTCAAGGCGTGCATATACAGTAGTCAGGGGAGGCGAAAAAGACTGCGACTGAACGTCCTGTTTGCCCACTGTGGGCTGAATTGGAAATCCGTCAACGTTTCGAGAGCCTGCTTTTTGCAGCCAGCATGATCCTCACTCTGCATGCCGAGCCTGGCTCGCTTAGCCTGTGTACCTCACTGACTGGGGAAAATGTAACCACGGTCTCACTGAGGCGCCTGCAGAGTGGTAAAACGAGGTTGAAAGCTGAGGGTGACTTGCACGAGCATCACAGCTGTGAGAGCCTGATTTGTTCTGGGTAGGGGCATACAGGGGGATCAGAGTAAAGCGCTCACTACCAGACATAATTCACGTGATCTTACTTGCATATTTAGCAATGTCTACATAACAAAGCCCCTGGAAGTTCACCCTCTTTATCTTCTTAATTCCTCACCGGCCCTGATTCTACCTCGGTAACTCTCTATTCATCCTCCACAAACATGGATGCTACCGATCAGCATCGCACACCAACGATAGGCCCGTTCACAACGGCCCAGCTCTACGACTCGATCCCGATTCCATCCAGTTCTCAATGCATTCGTGTACTTGATATTCCGAAACGTCCGCTGGCTGCAGATGAACATCTGACTGGCACCCTTCGAATTGTCGACCTGCGAAACAGCCCGAAATTCACAGCTCTCTCATACGTTTGGGGCAAAGGTCTTGGGAAAACAATCTCTTGCAACGGTTGCGATATCAACATCACCAAGTCCTGTCACGAAGCCTTGTTTTCACTTCGCGAAACGTGTGGTGATCTGACTCTTTGGGTTGACGCCGTGTGCATTAACCAGGATGACGCCAACGAGCTAGCGCACCAGATCCCTCTGATGGGAGAGATCTATACTTGGGCCGAGGCAGTATACATTTGGCTAGGCGACGGCAGCAAAGCAACCGACAAGGCCATGGAATATATCCGGGCCGCTTCACAGCATCGTCTTTTTCCAGCTGGCGTCCCATGGTGGGATGGCACCGGCCCCATCACAGTAGCTAAGGACCGAAATCAGCTTTGGTGGGGGATTTTCTTACTCGGTCAACGGAGTGTCCGAAAACGAGGCAGTAAGCTGATTTCATGTGCATTTGGTGGAAAGGCACGGAACATCTGTAGTCTCTTATGATGCTAACTTGGTCTAGAAAGAGATCGCGATGTCGATGTCCTGCATGGATGCGACCATGTCTCGCTGCTTCAACTACTAGATCAAGCATGGCTGCATCGATCCTGGACATTTCAAGAGGTCGCCTTGGCGCCAAATCCGATACTAGTTTGTGGACAGGAACACGTCACCTGGCTGCAATTACATCAGGCTCTCACCTTTATCCGAGATTCCACCTCCAACTTCGATCAAAGATATGATGTTTCGGTGGCCGTTCAGGGTGAACGCCGCCGAGAGCATACAAGAATAGCCTCCTCTGAGGCATTCAAGAGCTGGCAGCATATTTTTGAAGTTTGGCAGAGCATCTCCCGTCCCTGCCGCTGGAATGGCCACGACATCCGCACGCTGCCATGTCAGACTGGAGGTACAAGAGACAACTGTTCTGTTCGCGAGTATGTGAAACTAGTTGAGCCAGAGAAGATCTTTCTGTCCTTGAGAGGCTGGATAATCCCGGCCGCTGTGTTCCGTGGCTATGTCGTTATGCTCTTTTTTATACTGAGCATCGCTGCTACTGGCGCGTTCCTTATGGAAAAGCCTACTTGGCCGGAAGTTCCGGGGTGGATCGGTGTGCTCTGGCGCTTGTCTGTCGCTCTTATCGCCTGGAAAACTTTCTTTTACATTTTACAGGTCGAGGACTATACCGGGTTTTCTGCGGAGCTTTATTCCCACAATTGCACAGCACAAAATACTGTATTCGGTTGGATACGTCAAACCGAGGATTTGACACAACAAAACCATCTTGTTGGACTTTTGCAAGCCATGCGAGACCGCGAATCGACCAAGCCTCAAGATCGCGTATTCGCGGTTGAGGGTGTCTTCCAACGGCTGGGGATTCGTCAACCGACTCCTGACTACAGCAGACTGACCGGAGAGATCTACCGCGATGCTTTTGTCAGTCTGATGGAACGGAAACCAATATTCGTCAACCTACTCATCGACTGTGGATTGAGTCCTCCTGGTGCACCTAGCTGGGTCCCGGACTGGAGTACAGTCGCAAAACGAAGCTGGCTGCCGTCTTCATACTTGTACGATTCCATTGAGAAGAAGCGGTGGTCTGATGGTGAACTCGGGGTATCTGCTTCTGGCAATACTCTTTCGGTTAAGGGTGCATTTCTGGGAACAGCAGAGTTCTGCACACGGCCCTTTCACAAGATTGAGCTTGATGACTCGGGTAACCCAGCATCACCGATGCAAGAGAGCCTTCATGACAACATTCAAGTCTTGAGTCGATGGATCATCAACATCACCAGAGACGTCATCCTCAATGGGCTTCATGAATCCATACCGCATGCCGTGTTCAACACATTCAATGGAAGTTCTACCTCTGTTTCCAAGATCGATTCGAGACAGAGGCATGTTTTTAACACGCTCTACAACATCATTAGACGCCATGGTGTTTCCTTTGAGAAGGAGGTGGAAACCGTGTGCGGGATCACACCAGCAACTCTCACTGCTATGCAAGAAATTGCTGTGAATAAGACATGCTTGGACTACTTCATCAAGACATGTAATCGGTTTGCTGGAAAGAGAGGGCTGTTCGTATCTAGCGACGGTGCGATCGGCTTAGGTCCTGTTGCCATGGCTGAGGGTGACACCATCTCTATCATCAAGGGCGTTGCAGTGCCAATGGTTCTTCGAAAACAAGAAACTGGTGGGCATGGATATGTTATTCTAGGGCCTGCTTACATTCATGGTTTGATGAATCTCACCAGGGTTAAAGTAATGTCTATGAGCTTGGATTGGAAGAGAGTTAAGCTTAATTAAAGGTATTATAAGTGTATTAGATCTCAGAGGGAGCTAATACCTTAGTACTTCTATATCTTCCTGTCCATACGCTCCCTCAACTCCTGTTATCCTAGCGTTTCTCTTAACCATTAATTACCTTATCATAAAGCTGTCCTAACAGCTTATGCACAGTTTCACTTGCCATCCACTCACTTCTTAACAGCTCAATATGCTCCAATTCGACGTTTCTGCATGTTGCATTCTCAACAAGGAACTCGAGCGCCACAGGTCCCATGTCAGAACTAGCAAGCTCACACGTTTTGCTCAACGTAGACCACTCGCCGTCAAGAGAATCGATACGTGCACCCCTTTCCAGCAACAACCTCAAACTCTCCTTGTAAGGATCTAGGCCTATAGTGATGGGATCCCATTTCTTCAAGGCGTCGCGATCAGGCTCGCCAAATAGTTCAAAGAAGACACGGAGGAGACTCTCGGATCTGGTTTCGTGGTTCTCACAAAACGCAGACTTGATATCAGCTCCCGCGTCGAGTAAAATCCTAATACATTCCACGTCTCTCAACTCCATCAACACCCAGAAGAGAGGTTTCGAGAATGGGGCTGCTCCATGTCCCATGCGCCGATTGGGGTCGACGCCGTTTGCAAGCAGAAGAGACACCAGTCTTCTTACGTCTTCTCTCATCTCTTTGGCTTTGGGTTCTTGCTCAGCTTCGTCTATAGCATCGGAGAACTTGCGGTTGCGGCAAATGTCGCTGAACAAGCCTATCCCACGATCACCCCAGTCGCTAATTGTAGGGTCAGCGCCACGTTCAAGCAACTCAATGGCGGCTTTGAAGTGTGCCGCTTCGACCAAGTCTGCGAGGGCTGTGTTGCCCGTTATCCCCATGGCATTAAGTGGTATCCCGTGGTCGGCAAGCTCACTCGCGATTTCACGGGCGGCTGTGGAGTCAGCACAGTTGGCGATATAGAAAAGAGCGGTGTAGCGGCTTGGGTCTCGATAATGGGGGTCGAAACGGTCGTGTTGAAGCAGGGTGTCCAAGATCGAACGGGATGCGCACTGGATGGCACAGTAAAGTCCTGGTACGCCCTTTAATGAGAAGTACGCGCCGCGTTCGAGGAGTAGGGAAACCATGTCTTCTCCCGCGTGGCATATGGCAAAATGCAGAGGATACCATTTGGCGTCGTGCCTAACTCCATTGCAGCCGCACAACGCATATGACGGTACATCCAGACATGCGCCATTGTCGAGAAGATATAGTGTGAGGTCTTTGAAGTTGCTCTGAATAGCAATATGCAACGGCCCCCCATATGGCTCTGCCGCTGGCTGCCTCTCATTTAGAGACCGAATATGCTCAACCGTATGGGCGTCAATGGTCTTCATATCTGCGCCGTGGGCAAAGGCCAGCTTCATGGTGTCCAATGAGTCATGTTTGGCAGCCCAGATGACACAGGACTTGGAGGGTTCCTTTTTGAAAGCATTGTACTGGTAGAGAAGCGGGTTGAAGGTGTCGTGGAAGCGGTGGTTGAGCTGAGCAAGAGCTGCAAGCTGTCGATGATCGCAAAACGGTTCGAGACTCTCGAGGAGCTCTAATGGCAGAGAGCCAAGAGACATTTTAAGCATGCTTTTCCTGGAAGCTGTGACAGATGACTCGAAAGTGGCTAAGAAGAATGCCGCTGTGATGAAGGTTGTTGTCGGGTAAGCTGACAAGACGAGGTGTGAAAGAAAGTAGGTGCCTAGCTTCGATATTATAGAGCAAGGAGGACTAGTGGGGCAACCCGAGCGGATATTTTATATATCCGTCTGGTCCGTGTATTCAAGCTGTTGTGCATGCTCACATCCTAGCTCTCATTATTGGAGGTCAGGTCAGACTCAGTCGTTGATAGAAGGCACAGCACAACGTAGGTCGATATTGACCCTTTTCATAAATTGGTAACGCGATTTTGGATTGCGTTTTATAGACGATCAACTAGATACCTTCAAAACCATACATGACCCTACCCCCGACTCCAACATCATCTTCCTCCCCTCGGTCATCCTCCCAAGCCAACCTGTTCAAGTTGATGACCTGGTAACTTGGACAAAAGTAAAAAGCCCCCAACGGCGCCACTTCTGCCACAGACAACCCATCCTAATGGCATAACAGTGTGGGCAACCTCCGTTGCCCCGACAGTGACGAATGGTTCAGCAGAACTGATAACATCGAGAAGCACGCTTCTCAAACAGGTTCGGGGCCTCGGATCTCCAGAAATACTCATCCCGCTTGCAATGGTCACGGGCCTTTACTCCCGAGTGCTCCGGTTCTCCCAGGACCTGGTTGGCATGCCCCTTCTCCTGGTGGAAATACTTGTCGGCATTGGGGCTTGGCTTGAAGTGAACAGACCGGGCTAGGTGGTTGGAAGGGTGCTCGTAGACGTCGATCTTGACTTTGTAGTTCTCTAGGCACATGTCGAGAAATTGGGTGTAGGACAGGCCGCCCATGAATTCGTCGTAGTGCTCGAGATCATCGGCGTGGATTGCGTCTCGGGGTGAGAGAGCCATGATGCCAACGGAGAATAGTATGGTTGCCTCCAGCAAGATGGAAAAGGGAGACATGAGAATGGTGGTTAGGAGTTTTGAGGGACAGGAATGGAGCCAAGTGTGGTCTAGTCTTGTCTGTTGAGCACTCGGGTTCAACCTTCTTTATAAGTTGCAAAATTGCATTTTCTTAAACCTGCGAGTTCCGGATAGTACGGCATCTGATATGGATGCTGATCGTCTTTCGCCTGCAATACGGGGTAGATGTCTTGACGTATGATTGCCAATGCAGCTTTGAGACAAAACAAAGGTCTAGATCGTTGTGGGGACTTTCAGGATATTGTTGTTTACTCACCCTTCAGACCGAACTATATGTTGGCCGGCAAACCGGCAATCGATGTGGATGTTAACTGTAGAAGCCATGGATTTTGGGTTGTTGGTTCTGCTGCATATACTCGACAAAAGTGCCCAAACAGAATGCCGAGTTCCGTTATTGACAGGGTTCTGGAACTCAAAGCGAGCATGTTCTTAGTTTACACAACGTCCCTTACATAAAATAATGGCTTTATCTTGTTTAGTTTCGCCGCAGAGTTGGCTTCATATACGATGCCCGCAGATATTTTGAAACGGCCAGGCCGGCCATTACATAGTATCCGCCTTGGGCACGCTGGTATGGGTCATGGAGAGAGTCGTCGAGGTGTTGTGACGTCGTTGACGACAAGGATCTCGAATGTTTTAACAGCCACCCAGTTCAACTCGGCTTATTTGGCCATGTCAATATCTTCGTATACGTAAAGAAAGTAGTCTTCTTCCTGATCATCGGCATGCAAGAACTAAGGAGACGGGGATCTGTAATACTGTAGGGTATATTTACCAAGGCTGGAGACTTACTAGAGAATTAAGAATGTCCTTGAACACCCTCGGTAGAAGTATTTCACATTACGCCTTAGTCTCTTGAATGGGTTGTAATTAATATTTTTCTTCTAAATACCAATGTGATCAACCAGTACTGGCCTTGCGATTCTCTAGGATGTCCCTGGTGATATTCTCCCACCTTGACTGCATCCTGGCCTACCACGGCCTACCCCCAGGACTGGATTATGCCTCGGTTAACGCAAACCCACTTAAGATATGCTGGAAGCACAATTATGGCTTGCATCCCCTTCCAACTCATCAGAAGATACCTGTCCCCTGGCCAGCTCATGGTGCGACTTGAGAAGGCCGCTCCCAACCACCAATGAAGGCGCTGTGGCGGAGTGGTCTAACGCGTTAGACTGTGAGTATCTCTCTATATCATCTGTTCCCACCTTCATACTAACTCGGTTTCCTCAGCGAAATCTAATTCCTTCGGGAGCATCGGTTCGAATCCGATTGGCGTCGAGTTTCCTTTTTGCCTTTTACATCCCTCACTGATGTCATTACTTCCTTTTTGTGTGCAGAGGTAGACAGGGTCAGCATCTCGCCCACTAGGATAAATCATATAAGTAAGGAGAAGTAATTAATCAAATGGTTTAAAGAAGATAAAACTGAGATTTTATATAGTAAGACCGAAAAAAAGATAATAAACTGCGCATAGTTATATGCCTGAGAATTCCCTTCCTTTGCGCCTCTTTAAAGAGAGCTGCTGACTAATGAGACCTTGTGAGAGTCTTTGGTGCCTTCCTCCCTTGCCTTGCCTTCCTCCCCTAATAAAATATAAATCATAGCGATAGGATAGGATCTAAAGACAAGGAAATATAATAGCTCTTATCTGCTTTAGTCTAGCCTGGGGCGTGGATTCTTTACCCCTCTTAGTGAAGAAGAGACCAGTCTCCACGCGGCTCTCCCATAGTAATGACCTTCCTTTCCTTAATCAACCATCGACGCTTTCCGTCCACCGAAACCCGAACCAGCTCATCCTCGTACCTCCCTTCAGCGATAAACGTTTTCCCATCTAGAAAATGGATCGCCTGACAATATGTCATGGCCGACGCCGTCACATCGCTTGTGATCTCAATTATCTGAGTGGTCAGGGCGTGTTGGGTCTCTAAATGCCCAATAGCCTTCTGGAGGCGTTCCGTGTATGCACTTAGTCCCCGTGTGATGCCCAAAGGTTCTGGATAGTCGACCACACAGTCTTCGGTAAAGCATTGCTTTGCGAGTGACCAATCTTTTTTATCAAAGGCGAGACAATTGAGCGCAATTGCGTTGCGGATGAGTTCGTGGTCTGAAATTAATGCCATTGTAAATCTGGGCATCGTTAGCATATGAATAATATTATCAAAATAAAGACAAAAACAAAGCTCACAGGTTAACTGGTGGAATACTATTGTTATCTCTTGAGTTGTCTACTAATATGGCCCGAGCGAGAAAGGCTCTGGGTGCCCCTATTTATATATATTGATGTCTGAAACTATACGTTCCACTTCTATATAAATGTATTGTGATGTATAACGTTATCGTGGCCGGGTTCTGTCAAAGATCCGGCGGAGTTATTAGTTAATCATTAGATCTAAAGAATGCGGAATCCCGCCTCGGGCACCGTTAAAGGCCCGGCGCCCGGAGTTAAATCTTTAAATCCGAGGGATAGAAACCTGCCTAACATAGGTTACTGCCTTTCCGCGTACCCCCCCTTCCGCATAAAATCACGATTTAGGGTTATAATATAAAGATTATATTTCTTTATTAAAATAATA